>JAUBNQ010000015.1:11053295-11077062 GCA_032353495.1 Ctenopoma kingsleyae
TGTGTGTGTGTGTGTGTGTGTGTGTGTGTGTGTGTGTGTGTGTGTGTGTGTGTGTGTGTGTGTGTGTGTGTGTGGGCGTCTCGTAACTTAACAGAAAGGGTGTAAACAGTGAACAAAACTGACGGGAATCCTCCAGAGCAATTATCATATGAATAAGTATCAACAAACAACCTCACTTTGATTGGTCCAAATAAGGTCATTTCCCACAGTGCCACTGGCCCAGAACCCAATTGTCAGCCTGTCACTGCCATCATTGGTGCCTCTACTCTGCATTTGTGTGTTTGTGCACTTGTGTGTGGGCATGCATGTGTGTAAAGGGTCTGTTTTCTCCATCACAGCTGAGATGCTCCAGTCAGAGATGGGAAAGACAGACCTTCTCCACCTCGCTGCTGGTAAATTACTTTCAGAGTCTGGGATGGGATTTGTGTGTGCAGTCCTGCATTCACTATTTTCAAGGCTTCCATTGGTTTGTCAGTGAGAATAACAACCATATGACAGACAGGGAAGGCTCTTTGTAGAGCAGTTTTACAAATGTACAGGTTTACTAAAACATTAGAATGCGAGAAACGGGTAATGTTATTTTGTCACATATTATTTTAATACATATCATATGCTCATTTTGAGCCTTTTTGCTGAAAAATGCTGCTCCCTTATGTGCCACCTGGCTTTACAGCTTCACACACACAGCAATTCCATCACACCCCGTTCCACTGGTAAATCAAACCACATCAAAACTCCACTTGCACCAACTTTCTAAACGAAACAACATTCTCGCTCGTTATGGTGAAGCAGAGTTAGCTGTCTACCTCGCCACAAACAACATGCCAGGTCATTCTCAGCATAACATGACGAGGATTTCTTTTCCCGGAGTTCGTTGCACAACTGTCTTGTTACGGAATGCCAGTGTCATTTTTTTTATGTGAATGCTACAAGCAGCTGATACGACCTTGAAAGAACACAGATACAGTATCACTAACCTTTCCCTTCAACCAGTAGCTGTAGCGAAGTACAAGCACTGGGACCAGTACATCCTGTAAAGATTTATTTATTTATTTAATACATTTATTTTAAAAAAAAACATCGTCAGCACCAACTTCTATGTCACATTTGTGTTATATTTAGAAAATACATTATTTTCTAAATATAATACACTATATATATATATATACACTATAATAAATGCACATAAGAATGAAATAATAAGACACCTTTAAACAAATTGCTCATCTAGACATCCCTGAAGGCTACGTCTCGTATCGGAACCAAACCCATCACCGGCTTCTAATTTTATATAATCCATGTATAGTCATTTGTATTGTGCACACACACAACCAGTATTTCAGTAGATCTCTGCATTATTACCAAACTCACGTATTTCCAAAGTAAAATCATTCATCAAAATCTGCATAACTTCTCATGACCTGTAAAACTATATTTCAAACCGTATCCTCCTGCTGTGACATAAACACATCAAGCCAGTAGCTCTTTCACTGCTGCCAGAATCATAACTGTAACATCTAGATCCCTGAATTGCTCTTTTGATTTTGGCAAATCCACTGTGGTTTGCAGTGAAATGAAAAGATACAGAGGTCACACCTTGATAGAAACAATTTGACCTCTCTTTGAAACGCTTAGTACAGGTAATAATACCTGCCAACTTGTGCTCGTCTCCCGCCGATTTTTTTATTGTCTCATCTCGAGACACACATGAAACTTTAGGCCACCTGAAATCCCACTTTTAAAGAAGTACATTTCTTTGACCCCACTCCGATATAGCTCTATCCCTTTGATTCATTCATTGTTTTGACATCCCTAAGCTTCTTTTTGCCTCTTGATCCCATCACATACTTTACTGTCCTTTGAAATGTCTGTCTCCAGACACCTGTCTTCTTCTTCTTTTTGTCTCTGCTGATAGTTGCACCTGAGAACAAAGGTGGCAATCTAGCTTTAATTATGTGTGTTTTGTAATATGACACTCTTGATCCCCCACAGACATATTGTCTGCCTGATTAGGGTCAGACGTCAGCCACAGATTCCCCCGAAGACGCCTCTGCCAAAGGTAACTAGTAACCAGAAGGTCGCAGGTTAGATCTCTACCCAACAGCAACGTGTCATTGTAAAAACTGCCTGCACACTCACTTCCAAGGGCCTGCTTTCTCCTCTCTACATCCCATTATTGAAAAACATGCCAGGTATGAGCTCAGCGTTTGCGCTGGACACCTGGCTTTATGCAATACTGCACATCATACAGTAATCCACTTGGCCTCTGACCTCCATCCATGCTCTTTTATCTCATTTGGACCAAGATGGACAATTTCAACACATTTATGGCCTCTTCATATGTGGTCTGCCCTTTGCCTTCTGCATGCAAAGAGAGTCAAGTTGAGAGTGGAAAAGCCAGACAGGATGAAACCTGCACGTCTGGTATCTGATTCTTTTTAGTCTTGAAGAAAAAGCAAGAGGCACAGGAAAAAAAGATAGCATATGAGGGTCTTGCTTTCATCCATTTGTTCTTTTGATTCAGGCAGTGATATCCCTTCTTGTACAAATAAATATACAAGAAAAGATGTGCTGAGACTTTATAATAAAAATAATATACAAAATAAAAATAAAGTCACAACTGTTTGATTAACCTACTGCTTAAAAAAGTAGACCTTCTCTGTAACAAGGAAACAGGTCCCTGCTTATATATCACTACTGGTATAATGTTGAGCAAATACATCTTTTTTTATTTACAGTCATTTTTTATTACATCCACTTGAAATAGAGTTTACATAAGTGACAACATATGGTCACTTAAATGTGTCTGCATTGTGACTGCACTACACAACTTCAGTTTATGACACTCATCACAAGCACAGACTGTGTGGAAATGTCATGTTTCATCAGATGTATTAAAGCCTGGATTTGTGCAGAATTGGAGATCATACGTGTCATCATTTCCATTCAAAGTTCACTAGATGGTTTCTTTTTGTTCAGCAGCCAGAGGCTAAGAGAACTCATGGTCACTAATGCAGACATTGGCTAATGCAGAAGTTAAACTTGTAACATCATGACTAACTATATCTAAGTATGGTGCCACTCTAACGCCTTCCAGTCATGACTATAAGATCAATGCACACATTTTGTTCAAGTATTCATGGTTTTAGTGACCCCTGACTAACATCTCGCGCCACCAACAATTTGCTCCATATTTTGGTTTATAACCAAATTCCTGCCAAACTATTGAGGTCAACCTCACGGCATGAGTTTGGATCCATTTGATTATTAAACATAACCACAACCTTTCCCTAAACTTAACCATATGCTATCTGCCATGTATACACATTATATAAAGTGAAATATTTAGAATTGACAGCATTAGATAAACTTAGCTTTTTCTGACAAGAGTTTAAAAAAGATGATGAAAACACCCCCACCCCCACTTTACTGCTGGCCAGGAAACTCCAATAGATCCAACAGAGGCAATCTAAACAAACCAAATGAACATTTAGGCAATGGGATTAATACAGATGACTTTCACTGGGAGAGGGTTGTGTGTGGTGGTGGGGGGGGGGGTTGTTTTTTTCTGGAGTCAGTATAAAGTCTGAAAGACAATGAATGAGCAAGACAGTGTGAAAGAGGGAGAAAGAGAGTTTGTGTGCAGCGTTCTCAGCTAAGCTCCACACAGGACCTATCATTACCAGATGGTGGCTGCCAGCCGAATCACTGCTTATTGCTTGAAACTCTCAGCTCCTTTTCTTCTTCTTTTTCCCTCTTCTTTTCTCTCATTGCTGCCATTCCCTGTCTCCCTTTCCTGCACTCTCCCTTTTTTTCTTCCTCCCTTCTCCATTTCCAGCTGTTTTTGGAGCACACATTGAGAACGGGGAAGTTCTCCACCAATTGTTTCGGTCCTGAGAGGAGCTTAGCGGTTGGACCCCTCCCTCCTTCAGTCTCTCTCCCCTCTCTCTCTTCTGTCTCTCTTCCTCTCTCGCCCTCTCTCTCTCCTCCCCTTGTTGAGCACACCTGCTTGATCTTGGCTGCACGCGCTCCGAGTCCAATTACCCCATAGGCCCTTGCAGCCACTTCACCGTCTCATCCCCCCACTCGGCTGGATTTTGGGAGTCAAGATCATCTCGCCCACTTCTACTCTCTTTTTCTTGCTTTAACTGGGAACAGGTAGGTTAATCCTTTAACTTTGGGAGAGGGCAAAAGTACGAGTGTTAACGGATGAAGTGAAGTTAGTAATAGGGAGTTTATGTTTTAACTGTGGACTCACTGTTGGAGAAAGACTATAGTCTTCAGCTTTTTGCTATATTGTGACTTTTTGCACACATGCAAGCAGTAGCTACATTATAAGTTGAAGATGCTATTTCATGAAATCACTGCTTTTGCTTGTGCTTTTGCAGTTGCATTTGAGCTTATAGCCATCTTGTTGGTAAAAATGGATTTGACTCACTTTTTCATACATTGTGCCGCTTCTACCTCTCTCTGCACCCATTGTGTTGTGTATATTGCAGATATGTTGGCAGGTCTTGTTCCCACAGCACTCTTGGCTTTCTGATGAGAAACCTTAATCATTTCCAGTCCAGCTCAGTGAAAACAGCAGCAACTAGAGAAGGGGGTGTGGTGGTGCTGTTGATGCTGGTACCTGTCTCCTCTGCCAAATCTTATTTCTCTGGCCTGTCATTAATCTCCAGAGTATCCTCCACTGAGTGCCCTGTGATGTTTTGAGCTTGCAGTTTTTAAATTAGTTGCTTTATGGAGTAATTGAACAAGTAAAATGTTTGGACACTTGTTGACTGTTTGGATGTAACCCATATGGAACTGCATTCCACAGGTTTGATCCACGAGTGTGTTAGTTTTATACATGTCAAGCGACTCAGATTTGTTATGCTTGCATAAAGGAAAGGGGTTGAGCAAGGAGAAAAATTAAACTTAAGCTTCTCTCTTCTTCTTCTTGTCATTATTTGCTAGTGTCAGTGGAAAATGTTGCGATTTGTTTGTCTCTCTTTGGTTAGCTTCCTCTCATCCTTTTTCTCTTTTTTTCTCTCCCTCTTTGGTGCAAATGAGGGGGAAAAAGCTGAAACAACAATGTGTGTTTCTTTGTGTTCGTTCTGCCCATTACTCTTTGTCAAAACATTAACTGGAAAAGTTGTTTCTGGTGCATCTCACACTTTCCATCTCAGCAGTTCATTTGAGACTACAGCCAGACTGTTAAACCTAATCTCTTATCTGTCTGCTCTGTAGCCCTGTTTCTTCTCAAAATGAACCTTCTCTTCCCACCGTGGCGTTTGCTGCTGTGTTTTTACAGGCGCAGAACAAGACCCAAATTGCCACAGGCAACTAAAAGTGAGAGACTTTGAAGAGGAGATGAAAAAAAGCTGTACCTGGCAATGCATAGTTCCATTAATCCCGTAATGGTACAGCTTCCTCTATCAAAGAGAGGTCTGAAGGCTTCCCGACAAGCCACCACACAGCTCTTAGCTAACTCATTACATCCTTTTTGCCAGCAGGGAAAAAAACTAATAAAGTTCAGCTGAACTGAATTGCATTGAGTGGACTGGTGTGAAACTGAACAAGGGAAAAACTGAGACGTAGACAAATTCAAAAGTATGACTCAGAATAGAATAGCAGCTAAAAGAGGAAAAAATATTCTACTAAAATACACCCACCAGTAAATAAAGTAACTCACTAGTTCATATTTTTGAGTTGAGTTGAGCAGATGTTTAACATTTAAACCAAAAATGAGTGGTTTGAGAGATAGAGGCCTAGATTTGCACTCAGGGGCTGTGTTTTTCCCATCTGGACTTCAGCTCTCAGGGTTAAAAAGAGCAAAAGAACAATAGAACTGAATGAATATCAGCCATGAAGGCTTTGTCCCCCTTTTTTTCATTAGAATACCAGAAAGTTCCACATGTCACTCTTTCTGGCCAACGTTTGAAGGGTCAGTCAGAGAAAGAAAATGCCATAAGCAATGGGAGAGAAGCCGGGGAAGGAAGGAAAGAGCATAAAATGGGAGGAGGATATGGAAAGAGAAGAAAGGGAGAGAGGGTTGAGCAGTTTGTCCACGTCTGTGCAGCACAGACTGTTGATAATGGGACCGAGGTTGATTGCAGGCCAACAGCTCTTCTCATGGAACAGCTGAAATGTGGTTTAACCACTCGCTGGCTTTCTCATGCTATGGCTCCAAACAACAGGCATGCTTAAGAAATCCTACAATGATCTTTCAATAATAGTTATCAGTCTGACACTTTTCTATTTCTGTTGGATACAGAAATGATATTGATTGTAGGAGTAAAAAGGAGTGTTTTGAACATTCTTGAAGCTAAAACTCTCCCATGTAGACATATATGAGAGCATGGATGGCTATTTTCCAGACAAGACTGATTTGGCATAACTCCTTTTACAAAAATGTTTTGGCTCTGAAATTGTTTGTTGGCTGTGTCCTTGCATTTTTTTCAGATGCTGTTCTCACTCACAAAATCCCCTGATACATCAGACATTTGTTGAAAGTAACGACCACTGAATCCACAGACCACCGTCAACATACAAACTCTTAAAATTACTTTTTTAATTTTAGTGTTAGCGTTGTTATGAATTTTTATCAATCGTGCTTTCTGATTTGTGTCTGAGTATATACTGTATGTTTTTGACAACCACGTGGGAGGGGAGTTCACATTCATTTGCAGATGGGTTAAAAGGGCCACACGTGTTTTAAATGTCCTGTGGCCTTGTAAATACCTTCCAGTGATTCATTGCTGACAGACGCTCTGCAGGGGCAGACACAGACCTGTGGAGAGTTAGAGGGGAGGTAGCGGACAAGAGTGGAGGTTGGGATGGTAGTTGGTGACTTGATGTTTTTTCCTTCATTATAAAATGGTTTGAGTTGCTAAACTCACCACCATGCTTTGCTTTGTTTCTTTCATGCTACATACATTTGAATGGGTTGATATGGTAATTCTTCTACAGGTGTCTCATTGGGCAGAAAGTGACAAAGCAAAGGAGGGAAAATTACTTTACTCGCTGATGCGAGCTCTGCTTCCTGTCTGGAATTCATTAGTAATGCTGGGGCCAGACATAGGGGGAAAGCGGTGGGAGGGACAAGAGAGATGAGACAAAAGAGCGACACAGGAGAACTGACAAGGATGACGCCGCCACAGGAAATGTCAACTTCTACCCCTTTTTTCTTGGTCAGACATATGATGAATGACAGGTTTCAGAAACACAAGTAAGAACATAAGACGATGTGTGCAACATATCCTTGTCTGGGATATGGTTGACTGTAAATCTTTTAAAGATGCAGACTACACTTTCTCACAGCTGTATGGGTTCTTTGCTCCATCTTTTCTTTTTCTTCATCTGCTCTAGAATATGCAACTGAATGAATACGGTGTGATGTTCAGCCTCTTTTCACCCCAGCATGCCCTCTTTTGCTGTCCATGTGCATATCTTCCTTTCTTGTATTGCTCCCTAAAAATTCCATCAGTAGGCAACTAGATTGTGTACCAGTTTTTTCACATTTACATGGTGATTCTGTGTTCCTCAAAAGAAGCCACACCAAACTGATGCGTTATGATAGGAACTAGGTGAGGATAGGGAAGAATAATGCTAATGTTTAATGCAGTTCATTTTTGTGTATGTACATACATTCAGGCAAACTGGTGAGGTGTACTGTAGAATATGCATGGTCAAGTCATGTTCCAGCACGCTGTGTTGACAGCCCTCTAGGTGTAGCATGCACAAACACAAGTGTGATGTTTGAGGAGCTTGTGTTGTGTGTTCAGTAGATTCTCCAGATGTATACACAGAATGTCTCTGTACAAGTCCTCCAGTCTAATAAAACATACAGGTTGCCTGCTCCCAGTCGCAGCACATAAGTGTCTCCTGAAATATGTGTAATGAAGCGGGGGCATCTTCTTAGCACAGGCCTTCCTGGAGGGACTGTGAGCACATGTGTGCAGTCTGGTAATGAAATAACCAATGCCTCGGGCACAGCAGGCTGTCTCATGCATCTTCAGAGCCTCACCCCAGCTGTAAAAGCTGGGAATACTTTGAAAAGATTTCAATTCCTGTTTTGAATATAGAGTGGTAAGACAGACCTTGAATGACCATGTATCCATTATTTCACTACTCTAATGTTGATACAAAGTCATACATTCACAAAATGTACAGCCATCCATAAATCCAAAATCCATGAACTAATATTAATACCACTTATAGTTTATTCTGCAGCTGTGGTTACAGACTCTAAGCCAATGTCCCAAACAGTAATCCTTAAAAATCCCTTATTCTAATTTCCTGGTTTTATTTCAAAAATCTTGTTTTATTCTCTCATCAACTACTCCTGGAGCTGATTATGACTCACAGAGTAACAGGAATTCTTGTCTTTGCAATAATGCTGTGGCCATTAAATGCTCAGAGAGTTTAGTTTGAGATTGCTCTTTCTTCTTGTTGTTTTTGCCTATCTGTCTCACATTAAAAGCTGGCAAAACATTTATGGACAAAGGTTGATGGATTGATGGTAGGACACATGGTGGGCCATCTGAAATCCTGCACCAGTGCACATGTGAATGTATATGTTTGGGTCAAAGCAAGGGTCAAAGCATGGAGCTAAGGTTCAGTAATCAGCTCTGACACCACCATTATTCTTTGTGCATTGATATTCCTTAAAACAGATTGTGTACACTGGCTTTGTATATAATTCTAAATATTTCACCCGGCAAGATGTGCCAGATGTGAGGAGTTCATTACCTCAGTGTCACTATGAAAAGTGTGATAAGCTGTCTTACTTTGCACTGTTGGCAATGAACATATCAGACTACAAGACAAGCCCAACCCACCTGGCATGTAAAGAGGATAAAATGATCAAAGTCATGTACAACCACTATTTGACCCAGGAGTGTTTTTTCATCTTTAAATCCAAAAACACAGCAGAACATTCCTGCCAAGTCTCTAGAAAAAGATTTTTGTTGGACCAAACTTTCAGCTGCGCTTAGATAAAGGAACATGACACAGCCAAGATTACTCAGCGTGTCAGAGATGGGAACAACATGTCCTCTGGATTTGTTGTATGTATGTATGTATGTTCTAGGATTTCTAGGACTAGAGTTCATTGTTTCAATACCTCTACAGTATGTACTCCATGCTTCCAAATGGCAAAAGTTCAAGCATGAAAAACTGCATCTAGACATTAACGATCATGTGGCACAATTTGAGGATCTAAGTGCCAACTTATGAAATCACCCTTTTCAGTGTTCTTCAGGATTTTCTGCTTCATAGCTACAGAACAGTAGTAATAAAGAAACGTGAAGAGGTTGAGAAATCCCTTCCAATGCAAGTTCTTTCTGAATAAAAGTGATTTCAAACGTGGTCATACTGTATGAAGGCACAGTAACCACTGGACTGAAGTTGTACAGTGTGTCAGAGCAGTGACTGTTTTGTGAACAGAGACTATAATTACTGCTTGTGATGAGAGTGACTCTCAGCTGTGAAGAGCATGACCTCATGTAACCCTAACCTGGATGTACACTGCGTCTCTTCTTCTCCTTTTGCTTTTGCTTCATGCTAACACATGGGCAACCAAAACCCCCAGGAACACTTTAACACGTGGCTTAGGAACATGTGGCTTATTATTTTATTCCCACTTCAAAATATACAAATACACAAAAAAAACAAAAATGTAACATGTAAGTTTATGCAAATAAACCATATAATCCAGCTCAGGGTCACTTTCAGCTCCGGCCATTTAATGGTTTTGGGTCAGTTTCATCATCCTGGTCATGATGTTCAGGTCAAGGTCTACTGCAGACCAATTGCGCTCAAATTATTTGTTAGCAACTGTGGCTCAAATCAGCCCTTCAATTACTGTGGCACCAAGATGGAACAAGCAACTTTTGGCTTTATGCTTGACAAGCAGATTGCTGGGTCTTCAGGACTTCTATGTGTGTGTGTGTGTGTGTGTGTGTGTGTATGTCTGCGTAAAAGGTCACAAAGTTTGTGTGGAGGTCGGCCCTGTATTTGAGTTTGAGAGTGCGTATGTGTCAACTGGGTTGAGGTTATGTTTAGATATAGACAAGTAAGGAAGCAGGATTCTCCCAGTGACTACAGATACTTGCTTCTTTATTGGATTTTTGGCATACAGACACCATAAAGTACTTGGCAAACAAATGATTGCTGTGATTCATTACTTTTGAATAGAAGATGTAGTACAATTGTATACAGTGGCAGCCATGAAATGTCTCGTAATGTGTCCCTTGGGTATTAAGATAAAAGCCAATGCAGATGTTACTTATTCAGCAATTTTCTCTGTAGTAAAAGTAAATTACACAGGCACATTGCATTATAGTATGTCAATCATTTTGAAAGGAAAAACCTTTAACAATGAACCCACAGCAACACAATACTAGTGAATCTTTCTGATTCTCAACCTGAACCTCAATATACCAGCAAAGAGAACGTGTTGAATACTATTTAGTTAGCGTACTAGTTATATAATATAAATGCTTTATTTGACCTCTCTCAATATATGGTTACACCCAGGTGTTTAACCTGTTGACCCCTGGCCCTCCACTGCTCACCTTTGCCCTTTGACTCTCTGCCTTCAATCAGCATGTTTCTTCTTAAGGTTTCTTGTTCTTTGTTATTCACATTCCTTTCCTCCACATTATTTCCTTTTTGATTATAAAATTTTATCAGAAACACATAGATTTACAGAGTAATTTAAAAGCCAATTACAGACAAACTATTTTCAGAGCACCCACCCAAGCCTTTGAACTGTGTCATGTCGCCCTACAGACTACCTGCAAGCACCATGAGATCAGTCTGTCTCTCATTGCTCCTGGTCACTGCCTGCTGGGCTCTGCCCTTTCGCCAGTCTGGCTTCCTAGACTTCATGATGGAGGATGAGGAGGGATCAGGTGTGCCTGACGGACCCAAGTGCCCCTTCAGATGTCAGTGCCACCTGCGTGTGATCCAGTGCTCTGACCTTGGTAAGACCAGACATGTCCCACAAATGGTTGATGTGGTCGTTTATGAGCTGATTAACTTTTCCGTATCCATATATCATCTTGAGGTTTGTGGGTGAGCTAGAGTCTACCTCAGCAACCACTGGTCAATAGGCAGGTGAAAGATGTCCAAAACTCCAGGATAGAAATCTAAGAAATTGCTCTAGTCAGTCTATGAATGAATGGAATGATAGTTTAAGTATACTTAAGTATATATAAGTAATAATTTCCCATAGTTACTCTGTTCAAAAGGTTAAACATCATGTTACACAACAATTTGTGACAAATTCTTCATTTAAAACATCAACTATTCGTTTCATTGTTTGTTTACACAGTTAAATCGCTGAAATGCCTGCTGGATATTCCTTTGTACTTGTTAGTATACTTCAAGTATACTTCAAGTGTAAGTACAAGTATAGGCTAAATGTACATATATTGTCTGTATACTTTAAGTATGCTATACTTAGTATAGTTAAGTATAAGTATAGGCCAAATCTACTAATACTTCTATGTATACTTGACAGTATACTTCAAGTATACTTAAATATAAGTATACTTATATTTATAACTTATACTTTTATGTATACTTGACAGTATACTTCAAGTATACTTAAGTATAAGTTAGGCCAAATGTGCTTATACCTTTCTGTATACATGTCAGTAGTACACTCCAAGTATTCAACAAGTATCTGGCCCGACAGTGAAAAAGGGGTTAAGTATAGGTACAAATATGGGTCAAATGTACTTTTTCTGTATACTTGTTAGTGTACTTCAAGTATACTTAAGTATAACTCCAAATATATGCCGCATGGATTTATACTTTTCTGTATACTTCTTATTATACTTCAAGTATACTTAAATGTAATTTTGTCTAGTATATCTATAAAAGTACATAAAAAGTAAACTAAAAGTATACGTATATATTTTTACGTATTTTTAGTTTAAGAAAAGTATAGTAATAGTATACTTGAATATACCTCTTTTTAGCCCAGTGTCTTTGAATTGAATTATAAAATCGGACTAAAAGTAACAAGCTCTCATCCATTTTCTTTGTTCATTCCTCCATTTGGTGTTCTGGCCTAGATTCCAAACGAGTGAGCTCACCGTGATGATGGATCATATGCTGAGGTCAGATGGGTGTCTGCAGTAGTTTTACTGTACTTTTACTGCACTGAGTGACATTTTAATGGCAGAATGTATCACTGAGTTTATAACCTCAGCTGTCTCCACCGTCCCCACAAAGTCAGAGTCCACCCAGAGTCATCTGAGGGGTTTACGTCTGCCAGAGACACCAGTGTTACAAAACTTAAATACACACAAACCCATGAGTTGTATCCCACTTCCTATAGCAGCTACATTATTTGCTCTTTCTGGGGAAGTTGTTTTCAACATCAGTGAATGTTAGAGATTAATGTAGAAGGTTCTGAATAAATCCTAGCATCCCACATGTTCCCAATCTTGTTTCTCCATGTAACGCTTACTCGCCCAGACTACAATTATTTAGTTGGTTTTGCTTCAACACAGTCACAACAATTTACTCAGTTCTCATCTTTGGTGTGTACAGCATATACAACAATTTGAGTCATCTCACAAATTCAGTCACATAAAAGTCCCTGACCTCATTTAATCTTGTATATTGTATAAAAGTGCTTCGCTATGCAGTTGGATATGATTGTTTTTTGGCCCTGCTTTTATTTGGAAAGGGAGGGACACAAAATTCAGAGAGACAGATGAAGGATAGTGGGAGTGACATAGAATGACAAACACAGAGGACAAATTAAAGAAGAACACACAGACATAACCAGCTTATTGCTACTTTCATTTATTAGGTTTAAGAGGGTTAGGTCTGGCACAGAAAAATGACAAAGATGTTACAGATTCAAGTTAATTATCATAGAAAGCGCAAATAGCAAGTGGAGAATGCACACAGAGACATACCCAGATACATAGGCTGCTCAACAGTCCAGGCAGCAGACAGGCACAGGACAGACAGTTGACAGTGATGTTCAGAAAAAAAACTGGTTCCACTACTCCAGGCTTCTAGCCGGAGCCCCATTCAGCAACAGCTGTCCCCAGAGACACAGCTCCGTGGCTGGATTCTCAACTCCTGCATCAGCACTGTTGGCCCTGTGCCCCCATCTGTTCCCCAGGCCTGCTGACATGCATGCAAACACACAATCAGGCTCGCACAAGAATAAACATATACTGTACATTTGGACACAAACGGCTGGTTTTCCGTTGGCAGCCAGCTGAAAATTCAGTATCCTAGGATTCAGATGAGTTGGGATTTTACAGTTACAGAAACACAGTCGCTAATGCAGAGTTTTACTCTAATGACACAAAGAGTATCTTTAACAAAAAAAAGCAAATGCATCTTTCACAATTTGAGCAATGATTATGTAAGGCCTTAGTCACATCTACCCATACTTTTAATTGACCCAACAAAGAATCAAAACTTATTTATTCCCATGACTCAATCAGGTCTTTGCTGATGCAGCCAGATCGACAGTCCACAGCACCACACACAGAAACGAAATAACAATAAACACTGTCTTTATCATATGTGAAGGTGCTGGAAATGTCCAAAGCTGCTATCAGCTGAAAAGTGAGATGCTGACTGAACCTTTGTCACAAGATAACTTAGTGTAGTGAAGTGCATTTTCCTGCAGCAGGAACTGATACACAACATCTCAACTGGATGAAGTTGGAGCAGTTTCAAAGAGAACGGCAAAAACTGAAACTGCAACTGCTGAGAAAGTCTAACTTTTAGAGAAGAACAATAAAAAAGAACGTGTTCAGTAAAGAGGTTAACAGTGTGGTGGTGTAATGATGGTGAAGACTACAAACAGCTGTGATGGTTTGTGGGTCATCCGCTGCCAAGATGGAAAAGCTGACAGAAAAGCAAACATATCTGAAAGCAATGTTTGGATGAGCTGAAGAAAGGCCGTAACAAGCTTTTAGGACAAAATGTGTTGAGATGTACTGGATGTATGCGGACAGGAGATACAGAGTGTAAGCGTCTTTGTTAAACAGTTTATTCTACGTCTCTTCCTCTGAAATGTAAACTGCCCATTATGAATCCTGAATGTATTTTTTTTTGGGCTCCACAGATGCATAAGAGCATACACGGTGACTCCCAGCTGCCTTCGCTCAATTTTCAAAAAACAGACCACTCAACCAAACAGTCTTTCACTACAGATGCCATTTTCTGTGTCTCATCATCCGTGACGTGCCATGCTAAAGTCCAAGCAAAACAATTTAGCGTGAAGTCAGAGTCCAGGTATGCAGTCACTTACTTATTCCAAAGGAAATTTGTTTTAAGGACCATTTCCACCACGTGTGCCTTGGAGCACATCAAATAGCTATTTGGTTCCTTTGGAATGTCACTATAAAACCCACTATATGCATAAGTCCTGTCATTGAGACTTTATGTAGCATGCTATGTGCAAAAAGCATACCTTGTTATTTCAGAATGCTGCTATTGTACATTTTATAACAGTTTGATGCTCATCCACATTTGATTTTTTTTTTTCTTACAAGTAGTGAACCATAGCATTAAAAATTCAAATTCTGTGCAGGTGTGGATCAGATTTGACTGACAGTGCTAGCAGCATCAACAATCACACAACTGTCTTACTGATTAAGCAGAGTCAGCCAATCACTGCTACATTAAAAAATGTGAAATCATGATTTTCCACTTTAAACTAGTGAGAAAAGAGAATTAGGAAAATCTCAGGTACAACTACCAAAACTATTCCCACATTCACAGGAGGTGCTCATAGAAACAATGCACAGTTTTATCACAAACTCTGACATACAATAGATGTGCTTCATAGGACAAGTCCTCAGTATGTTGTTTTAACAGTACAGCTGCTTGAAAACTGACTCAAGCCATACACGTGGAAATGAGTGCATAACCATTTTGTGTCCATTTCCTTTTGAGGTCAGAGTGTGGTTAACTTCACATCACCTGAACCAGGGCTGTCACCACCTCACCTCAAACCTGGTTTCCCATCATCCGTCATTCTGGCAGATTCGGTGCACTGCCGTGTAATGCTAACACACATGCAGTACATCTAATTAAGTGTTTCATGTATTACCATTAGGTCTGAAGGCAGTTCCTGAGGATATCCCAGATGATACTACACTCCTGGACCTGCAGAATAACAAGATCACAGAGATCAAGGAGAATGACTTTAAGAATCTCAAAGGACTGCATGTAAGAGACATTTTATGTCCATCTGTACAGCTTCAAGCCTGTTTATTTGTCCTCATGTTATGTGATCTCTATTGTTACGTAACCTAACCGGAAACCAGAAACATCTTGTAATGCACTTGTGCTTTTGAGGCAGATGCATCACGAGAGAAAGTGTTCCAGGATTCCTGCTGAGACTAAGTCATCCCTGTTTATATGACTACAAATTACAACCAGCTTTGATAACTGTGTTGCCAAAACACTGTCAAACAATTCACAGGTCACAGAAAACTACTAAAATTTCTCTGTCTTTCTCCATTTTGCCACACGTAACACTCCTCGTACACTTACCATCCAAAAACAGTGAATCCCAGCTGCTCCTCTCCCTCAGCCACCAGGTGTATGAAAACTATTCACCCATAGGCCTTACAGCCTCACACCTTCAAACTGTAGCTTTTTTCCTTGCAATAAATACTTCTGTCTGGCGACCAGAGCTGTTTCCCCCTCTCAAGGGGAATGGACCACATACTTCACCTTGACGCATGTCTGCTTACATAGGAGCGAAACAGCAGGAATGAAATTCCTTTGAAAATGCATTAGCGATAATTCCAGACTGGACTTGAACTTGGCTCTCTATTTTTTGACAGTGCGGATACCAGGTTGGAGAATCTAACAGCTGTAGAGCATAAAATATCTTTTATTTTTTGGTTTCACCTCATCTGGAAAGTGTTTTTTCTCACGGTGCATTTGCAGCAGTGAATGTTTCTGAGTGGAAGGGGAAATACTGAGAGTCACTAAGGTGTGAAGTTTTAAATAAAGTAAAAATGTCATAATAATAGAACTCTAAATAGTGACATGAATTTAAACAAGAAAAGATCATTGTTTTATTACCATTCAGGAAAAAAAGAAATTCATACTGTATTTAACTTAATCTCCCTGATATTGCTCACTATAGGCTCTGATCCTGGTGAACAACAAAATCACCATCATCCACGCCAAAGCTCTCAACCCTCTGACCAAGCTGCAGCGCCTCTACCTGTCTAAGAACATGCTAAAGGAAATGCCCGCCAATATGCCCAAGAGCCTGCAGGAGCTGCGCATCCACGAGAATCAGATCACCAAGATCAAAAAGGCCTCCTTCCAGAGCATGGCCCATGTCATCGTCATGGGTATGAAATCAAACTTTTTAAGAATGGGAATATTTCTTTGGAAAGTAGACACAACTGGAAGGACAAAGGATGGCACGTTGGCACAGTTAAGGAAGGATTCTAAAAATATTTACTCCGAGTGAAACCAGTGTTTAATGCTTCCACTAACTGTGCTGAGTTTTCTGTTTAAATGTTACATTTATACATGTTGATGCCTCTGAAGAAGGAACCAGCTTCTAAAAAAAAAATGGAAAAAGAACTTTGTTTCTTGTGAAGGAACGTTTAGTTTTTGGGCAATTAGTTCATAGTCCCACAAAAATGTGAGACACTCTTAGTTTTTTCCAACACTGCATGTCTCCTTCAACAATCTT
Source organism: Ctenopoma kingsleyae (assembly GCA_032353495.1). Classification (NCBI taxonomy): domain Eukaryota; kingdom Metazoa; phylum Chordata; class Actinopteri; order Anabantiformes; family Anabantidae; genus Ctenopoma; species Ctenopoma kingsleyae. Next base: position 11,069,995 of record JAUBNQ010000015.1, read on the forward strand.
AAAACAAGTCCAAGTCACCCAACAGTGCAAGGTTTGTAATCTATATATCTGACATATGTTCATGATGTGTTAGAAACATGAATGGGAATGTACTGTAGGTAATTCATTAGGAAAGACAAAAGAATATGGAGCTGATGCTCGTTGTTGGCCGAGACGTGAAGGAAAGTATGATTCATGTCGTTTCACTGTGAAGCCAAGATTTACGCTGCAGATTTTCATCTCTGAGTTGCAAAACCTCCTGTTCCACAAATTATAAAATGTTGTTGTGTCATCGCTTTACTAAAGCTGACCATAGATTCAATCACTTAAAATGCAATGAAATCAAAATTATGATCCCCCTATGACAGGGGGGGAATCTGGTGCGGAGAAAAGCTGCACTGCAAGTGCAAGCATTTGTCCTGCCCAAGACTTTGTTTACTCATGACTCAGCTCCATGTTCCCGTAACACATCAACAGACGAATTAACGTCATAGCCATAATCCATTACTGTTGTTCTGTCTTTCTTTTGCTTCTCTTCTGTCGTTGTTCTCAATTGTTCTTTCTTCTTTTTTTTTCAGAGCTTGGCTCTAATCCTTTTAAGAGTGCAGGAATCGAGGCCGGTGCTTTTGCTGATCTGAAAAGGGTCTCTTACATACGCATTGCAGACACTAACATCACAGAGATCCCCAAAGGTACAGCACATATATCTATTTCCACAAACACTGTCTAAATTAGTTTTACCTACTGAGGCTCAGGCAAAAATAACCATCTATCAAAAGAATTCCTGCTTGGATTTAAGTCTATGATGAAACACACACATATGCCGTAATTACTGTAATAGTAAATAAAGTGGTCTCAGAATATGTGAAAATAGCCACCCCTTGATAACTGAGATGAAACTTAAGGTTGCAAATTGGTACAACTATCAGCTTCTGTGATTTCACAATGTCTTGTAAGCTACTAAGGTGTGAAGGTTTAATGTCATCGCTTTGTTCTCGATCATTCTACTTTTGTGGGTTGCCAGGTCTGCCCAGCTCTCTCTCTGAACTTCATCTGGATGGAAACAAGATCACCAAGGTGACAGCAGACAGCCTCAAAGGCCTGAAGAACCTGGCTAAGTAATAAGAATTATTTTTAACATTACTCACGCCCTAGTGTAGCCTATAGTCTCACTTTAAATCTCTCTTTTGGAAACATGAGAACATGCTAGTCTTATTTGTTACCTCACAGTTTCACATAGTGGCTCATGTTTTTATTCTCTTGCTTGGCATGTACTAGCTTTACCTGGAACACCAGCTACCATTCAACTGATTTACTTGATAACAAAGCCTTAGACCTAAACAGTAGTTTTTGGATAATCAAAATAAGTGGTTTGCTCACGAAATTGGCAGCACTGTGTTTATAAGATCGCTGCTTAGGTTTTGCCAGAGGTGGCGTACCAAGCAGGACAAAGAGGGCTTTGATGCAGCATGTTGGAGGAGATGAGTGTAGAAGTTTTTTTCCAGTTTTTCATAGGCAGGCAGATAATTAAATGTGAAAGAATAATGGCTTCAGCGACAGGTGCAGATGTTTTTCTGTATACTTATTTACTTAATTCTCTTTATTTTGCAATTTTATTACCTAAGGATTACTTTGGCAGCAGGAGGCAAACGCTGACATCACTTTCTTGGACTCTCCATCTGTCCACTCTGTGCTCTTGTGTTCCTTGTTCTCTTACACATTCCCATGTCTCATCAACATATTCCTTTTTTTCCACAGGCTGGGTCTCAGCTACAATGAGATCAGCTCTGTGGAAAATGGCACACTGGCTAACGTTCCCCACCTGCGAGAGCTCCACCTTGACAACAATGCTCTGACCAGTGTTCCTCCTGGCCTCCCTGACCATAAGTACATCCAGGTATATACTGGTTTGGTTACCATTGAAATTACTGGTATATGTTGGTGTTACTAATCCAGCTTTGAATACACAAAATGATGACAGGAAGATTGTTATTGCAACCATTTAGTTGCAGCAAATTAACTCTACTTGAGCATAATAGCATGCCGCTCATTTTCTTACAGTGTGATCACACACAGCTCATTTTCTCTGATCTGAACCACATGATCTAAATTTACTTTGTTACATTTCTGCATTTGATTTGTTTACGTTGTCCGATTACAAGCCATCCAGAGCTTCCATAACAAAAGTCACATGGATTGTGTTACTTGTGTTTACTGAGCAGCATGTTGGTAGCCTGTCATATTATAATGCTGCAGACAGACCGTAAACAGACCTAAACACTGAGCTTTTAACTTTAATTTGGCTTCAGTTTATTTCATTTCTCTAATTTGTCTGAGTAACTGCAGCATCAATCCCGAGCTAGTAAAACCTTTTTTGAGGTAATTTCCTATTTTTAGTTATAAATCATTTTGAATAAATGGCAGCACTGTACACCTGTCTACACCACACTATAACACAGTAACAACATACAGTATGACTTAAATATGAAGGCTGTCACATTTGAATGTAACTCAACCCCCATAGATTTAAAACTGGGGATGTTCTATAAACAAAATGAAACACAATGGAGGTGAAGGAGACATTACAGCATAGATCTACAGAACGCAGGTGCTCACATTGTTATTTTAAGGGACTAAATGAAGTGTTTAGTTTTTCATGTTTTTGTGAACCTTTTGTATTTTTAGCTCTTTTTGTTCCTTGCCTGCGCTTTTTTACATGTTCCATTGAATATGAAGGGTCATTGTAGTAGTAGTATAGTTTGGTGTTTTTGGAACTGAGCGCTTTGGAATCTGTAATTAAAATTATATTGTCTGTCCCTGTGAGTTTGTGGCACTTCCCTCCTTTTGTTCTTATTTCCAGGAACTTTCTCACCCTCAGCATGAAGACGGCTACTGTGTTGTTTTTAGCTGCTCTTATCCTTTTTATGTTATTACATTAATGTAAAGCATTATTTAATCTTTCGCTTGCTTTATTGTTCATTCAGTGATGTATTATTATCTTCTTTATCTGCTTGATTTGGAAAATACTAAATTACTGCACCTCCCAGTCAATGAACTTAAGTTGTCATTATTTAAATCCCTTCTCTATAGGTGGTCTACCTCCATGCCAACAAGATTGCTGCTGTGGGAACAGAGGACTTCTGTCCTCCTGGCTTCAACACCAAGAAGGCCATGTACTCTGGCATTAGCCTGTTCAGCAACCCTGTGCCTTACTGGGAAGTTCAGCCAGTCACCTTCCGCTGCGTCTTCGACCGCTCCGCCATCCAGCTTGGCAACTACAGGAAGAAGTAGAGCATCCTGCACACCTCTGCGAGGAAGTGTGTTTTGTAAATGAGTATGTGAAAGTTTTGTAAGTGTGCGTGTGACCCCACCACCACCACCACTGATCCCATACCAACACTGCGTCCCTACAAATGATGATGTCATTAATCCACACACTCATTTCAAAACTTTAGTGGGCATGGACCTTCAACACTCTCAGTTTCGTTATTTAGCTTAAAGGTTGGTACAGCAGTACTTCATACAGCTTACAGAAAACACCAGCATATTCTGGTGATGCTCTCACACACAGCACATCAATCACAGAACCAGTTAAGCAAGTATTAACATTGCAAATATGTTCTCACATTCATGCTGTAACATATTATTGTTCATGTTATGTGCAATTCATTCAGTGGACAAATTTATGTTCAGAGGTGAACCCTAACCAAAAAGAGTTGAAATTTCACTCAGTGGAAAATGTTATATCCCAGTTTTTTGACTATTAGCCATTGTATGATTAATAGAAAAGCTGGCTGTAGAGCAGGCAGCAAGGGGTTAACTTGTGTTTTACACTACCTTTAACAACTGGCATACTAGAATGTACTAGATATTACCTGTGTACTAGGAATAGCATTTAGAGTGTAACATTATCATGCTGCACTCCACGAAAAGAACTCCAAGTTTCTATTTGTATTGTATTCAATTCAAGTAGAGATAAAAACTACCGTGACTTCTATCACATTGTGCCTTTTTGTGCTTACTTCAGTGTTAGTTTAGCTCTGAGTGCGTTTACACTTTTTTTTTTTCTCATTGCATTCCATCCACTGTTCATTTCCCTCTGTATGTTGTTCCAAGAAAAAACCAAGGTGAAAATAGCTTCTAAAAATGTAGAATAAACCATATATGTTTTAAAGAAGCCATTCCCAAAGATTTATATGCATGCTCTTATTTCTTTTCCACTTGAACATTGTGCTTTCTGGTATTCCTTGTTAATGCATTTATGTATTCTCTCCATGTCTCCCTGCCCTTTGTTGCTTTCTTTTTTTCAAAAGTAAAGAAAAATTGGAGGGTGTATGTGGACTGGCATGCTCACAGCACATATGTTGGTGTGTTGGTATGTATAGACTCTGTATATAAATGCTGTATAAAAACTTCTAACCGCTTATAAACACAAGCACTTGCCATAGCTCAGACTTAATATATCAGCAAAAAAGGTGTTACTCTTTTTTTCCGGAGCAGGGGCTCCAGCTAAGGTGTCCTGAACAAAATAAAAATACTAATGGAGAAATTAACAGTTTTTGATGGATGTAATGACAAAGAACTTGCATAATTAACAGTGAAGTACGTGGATATTTGTGCTCCTGATTTTACTACAATAACCACAGCACAAATGCAAAGAAGGCAGCAGCTCCACGGAGAGCAAGGTCAAGATGACTCAGGTAAAATGTACCAAGAAACAGGTGAGAAGCTTTCACCGATACATTCACACATTGTGTGGTTCAATAAATTACAACTCACTTCATCTAAGAAGATACATAATATAGATAAAAAATATAATTCTGACTGTGCAATAATGCTGCAAATGTTATCTCAATTAATGATATTCAAAGGTTAACAACATTTCCTCTATAGGGGATATGCATATTAATGCTTTGTTGATAAGGTATGAATTTCTCAAATGAAAGACTGAACCCTAATCTTGATTTTAAATACTTCAAGGGGACCTTACCAGCTGACAACTGCATTTTATATAGATATAAATGAATAATAATATGCTAGCAATAAGCATATTTCAGCCTCATGAGCGCTTGTCAAAGTTATCAGTGATTTTTGCTTTTATCAGACGCTCAATCTGGTTCTTCTACCTTCTTTCTTACAACAATAAGACATATTACACATATCACCATCAAGATAGCGCTTCTGTTTTGTGCAAGACTAATAAGTATTAGTCTAAGAGCTAGATGCATTCCCAGCATGCACTGGCCAAGAGGCAGGGTACACTCTGGACAGGTTGCAGTCTATCACCGGATGTACTGTATATATTTACAGAACACATATGCATCTATGTATACAATATATACATATACTTATAGACAGATAGTCTAGTGAGAGTCTCCATGAACAGAGAGTCTCCAGCTCATCATGTTTGTGGTTTGTAGGGGGAAACTGGGGTTCCCTGAGGAAATTACACTGACACAGAGAACATGTGAACTCCACACAGGGGGACAGGTTAGATAACAGTTCTGTGCAATAATGTAAATCACTGAGCCATCGTGCAGCCACATTCAGGTCCCACAATGACCAAAAACAGATTAGTTAGTTTATTTTATTTTTATTTATTTATATTTATTCACTTTTTAGCTGCCTCTGCAGTCTCTAATTCATGTTGATGAGTTTTGTGGATTGAGGTAAATAAATATTTGCACAAGGACCATTTCTGCCCACTGAGCCTCTAGTGATTTGTAGCCTTTAGGTCATTTAAGAAGTTGCAACAGGAATATTTAGGTTAAAGAAAAAATACATGTTCCCTGGAGACACAGTGGTGAAGAGTCCTGCCCTTGACACAGATAGAATAGAATATCATTATTGTCATTACATTGCAACCTATGGAACAGAATTAAAAACAGCTCTCAGGGATACATACATCACTCACACAGTCATCGTCACACATACATAAATTAAAACTTATCTACACTAAAATAATCTAAAAGTATGATATCATTTAAGTGCATTAATTTTTTTAATGCACAACAAGAATTTCAAACTAGGTTATTGTAATGTATGGAGTCTCAAAAGTGCCAGTAACACAGTCTGATCTATTTTAATGCATTCTACAACTACAACAATACATTTCCACAACTTTTCTATTTTTATTTTTTGCATCCTGGCTGTTTTTTTTTTTCTTCCTGAAAAACACTTCAGTCCACTGATAGACAGGCACTTTGACTGAATGATTCTCTTTATCGTGTAAGCAAAAATAGGGAACGCAGAGGTTACTAAAACACTATTCATTATTTAGCTCGCTCCATTATGTATTATCAACTGAATTTATATGTTTAATTCATCATACAGCCCAGTAGTGAAAATTATCATTTTGGAGGAACCACAGAAACTGATTCCTTTATATATGCTACATGTGAGGTGTCAAATTACAAATAAAGCAAACAGTGCTTTACAGAAAAAAACAGAACATTTAAAAGTTATGACTGCCTCAAAGAATTTGACTTAGGTCTTGTTTTTTTTTCTTCTTTAGACAAGGACACACTGAAAAAAATAGTGTTTGAGCTCTGGCGTTTATCCCAGCACCTCAGAGTAAGTTTGACTCAGCAATCTGAATGTACTTCAATTTGGTGCCCCCATGTGGTTGTTATCATAACAGCACTTTCTATTTTCTGCCTGTCGCACACTGAAAAGCATACGCACGGTGCAACTTCATCTCCCAAAGAGACGTCTATCTTGTAGACAAGCACTTAAGAGCTGTTGCTTAGTGGTGGCTTATTTGTCACTTAGTGCTAGTATTTGTGTGTGTGGGTGCGTGTGAGTTAAGGCGTGTGTTTGTGTCTCTCTGTCTTTTGGGGTTTTAATTAATGTGTGAAATGCCAAAGGAACAGGAACAAAATCGGCTGTGTAAAAAATGTTTCCATCACCTCAAATACACAAGAAGCATATGCATATATACACTCACTGCTTAGTGTGTCTGCTGAATTCCTGTCTAGTGACGTTTAAGTAGCCAGAGTAACCTGAGCTGCTTCACCATGTCAAGCAAAAAGTTGTGAGGTCCTACAGGGAAGCAGATGGTTATTTCAACCTGCAAATCCTAACACTGAT
>JAUBNQ010000015.1:11077162-11091722 GCA_032353495.1 Ctenopoma kingsleyae
ACAGAGTGTCGTGTTAAGAAGATCTTCTCATGTGATTTTAGTGCCAGTTCTCTCTTGCAGGACATGTGAGCCCATGAAAGACAGAGTGAGAGAATCACTTGGCCTGCACGGGGATGAGTCTATGTGCTTACCACATGGCCACATGGTAGGAACAGAAGGTGGTGTCTGGGTGCTGTCTGAGATTTTATTAGAAGGCTCTGTGTGTCTGTGCCAAGAAGTCCAAGAATATCCCTGTTTGCTAATATACTTGCTTGGATGTCCATCTGTGTACCTCTCTCGTGCACGTGCATGTGTATCTCAGCTGCAGTGTTTCATTTTTTCCTTTGCTGCTGTGCTACATACAGTATCTGTGAGTGAATTTGTGTGTTTCTTCTCATTGCACTTTGCTTTCAATGTGTGAATGAAAATGATCATTCTAAGTTTTCCTTTCCAGTTCCAGTTAACATTTCACTGCTCATCCAAGTAGCTTCTTTAGTCTGAGGACAGTTGATAAAACACCTGAAATGTATCTGTTGGTTTCACTTCACACCAGGACTGAATAGGCTTGTTAGGTGGACAAAGGAAGGGAGTGTGTGGGTAGATGTAATATTCACAGATCTTACAACCCTTCCCAGCCCCATTAACATGGGTGATTAACAGTGGCCTTCCTGGTGGATGTGTGAAATGGTCTTGGTCTTTCTGGGGATGGATGAAAGGTCTGCATAAACTGAAGGCCCAAGGATTTTCCATGTGCAGTATATAGATCTCTCTCAAATGTGCACATCATTTGACTTTATATTTAAGCTATAATAGTTATTAACATGACGAAAACATTAAAGCACCAAGAACTGACCTCCGCGGGACAATGTATGAGAGGGTTCTAGAGATGCTGAGGTATTTCCCATAATAAAAAAAGATTTTCCACTAATACTTATGAGAACAAATCAACAGCAGTTTCCTTAAATCCTGTCCAGATTTTCATATTATTTAAAACATTCTGCAGTCAGAGCAGTTTAAATCAAGTCAATTAAAACAGAAAAAGGTTCCAGAGAAAGTAGGAGCTTTGCATTGACATGGAATCCATATTTCAACTGATAAAAAACATTGACAGTAATCATATATAAATATATAATATATTATATAACATAGCTACTAGTTGACAGTGAGCAGATAATAAACAAGAAGATTTGTGCAGCAACAATACAGTACCTCCTTTTAAAAATTGGTTAATTGGTTCTTTGGTGCATGTGTTTTGACTTTTTATGATACATCCCTACTCATGAAGTTAGTAAGAACACAATTTAAGGGTGAAACCAGGCTGACTAAGTGAATGTGAATGTGTTTATTCAGCAATTTCACATCAGATTAGCTTTGTTCTGGTTCTCAAAAACACTACCAGACACAAACACACACACCAAACACACAATTAATTTACATGTACGTTACTACATATACACCGTGTGTTTCTGTGGTTTCATTTCCCTCACAGAAGAACTCCAAACTGTATTGCAGTATTATTATCTAGTATGTAAATTCATTATTCGTAGGTCATTTGGCAGAGAAATAAAGATAACAGAGACACTAATAAATTACAGAGAAATACGAAGTATTAGAGAAACAGTGTTGAAAGTCAACATCTGCCATTTGGATATGAGAGCAAAAGGCACATATCACCAAAACTGACAAGAATAAGCACAGTGACTGAGCAACATTGTCTGCTTCACAGCCTCCACTCTACAAACAGTCTGGAAAAGCTTAAGTCTGGGTTCACACAAAAACCCATAACAGAGGCAAAAACACTCCAGCCTCAAAGAAATAAACATTTTGGGACATTTTTTTGGTGCAGGGAGCAAATGTGAAGAAGAGTCACGGCAGTGGCAGTTTGTTCTGGCTGGTTTGGTTGTCTGCATAAAGCATGTTTTAAAAAAGGTCATCTAAGGGGGATAACATACAGGATCAAACATTTGTCCCATGTGTTATGAAGGAATACATCTGTCTGCTTCTTTGAAGATCAGTTGTTAGGTCGACACAGCTCTTGGCATTTCCTAATTCACTGTAAGTCAGTTGTTTAATGGAAAGGTTGAGACAATCATCAGCTTTTATAATGAACAAGTATGACATGAGTATTTTCTACAGTAATGCATGTAATATCAATAGGATGAGACTAAATCCACCACACATTCTAAAAGACAGAAGACATGAACTCCACTCTTTCTTTTCGTTGTTCAAATTCACTATTAGTTTTGGTCTGTGAATGTAGACTGTTTTGTTTTCTGGGAAGCAGTCATCTTCTCTGTTTTACTGAAAGTCTTACCTTATGCTTTGGACAAACCACATGAAAAGACTGTTTTTAACAACATGCAAAGATCCCTTATGACTAAGTTAAAACATTTTAAAAATTATTGTCAATTATATAGACACCTACAGAGGGAATTGGATGTGAGTATAATATGTAAAACAGTTTAAACTTCAAATGCTATAGTTTCATTATATCTACCTCAGGCAACACAAAAGTAATTTAGACAAGCTTATGGCCTGAGATTTTCTAGAGTAACTAGAAATTTAAACTTTAGGGGGTTGAAAGCTGCAGAATGTGGTGTTGATTCTCAGTGGAATTAGTAGAACTGTTCACTGCCTGAAATGACAGAGAACTGCGTATTGTTCATATAAAAATAACAGCGTCAGAAGACTTTACAGTCATATTTGTTTACTGGAGCAAATCAGCAGGACCATCATATTCAAAAATCACTACCCTGAGAAATTCTAAGGACTATGCTAATGCACTTTTGTTAAAATATGACCAATATCCCACACTTTGTTTTCTCTTTCAAAAGAAACCAGAAATTTTTTATAGAAGGTTATAATATTGGAAAATGTGACTATTCATTGTGGAGTTTTTGAATGTTTTGTATACTTGTTTTCATCTTCTTACTGTTTCTAACAACACTGACCTTGTTTGAAAGTGATCTACGTTAAAGGGACACTCCCATTTTACTCAACGGATTCTTGATGTGCATGGTGACCCTGCAGAACACAGATCTACAATAACATCCCTTGGAACATTTCACTTTGAGCCACATTCCTTATCTTTTGTGTTCAACTCTATGTATTAGCTTTAAATAAAAGCAGGATGTCATCACAATGAAATAAATTCTTCATAATGCTGCACACATGGATTATCGGATACTGCAAGAGTTTGAGTTCATAGTTTCATAGCACAAAACAGCAGGTTTTCAGTAGAAATTATGTTTCTTAAAAAATGACACTATATGTGTTTGGTGGAGTCCCAAAAGTTGAAATATATTATGAGTTGTATGTTATCAAAACTAAATGATTACTGGCCACTTTGAAAAGGCAGCTGAATTCTTTATATGTTCAACAAATCAATTATCTTGTGTGGGAGAAAAGAAAAACATGTAGCATGAACACAACATTTGTTCTTATACATTTTGGGAAATGAGATATCCAGAATTAGAATGTTAGGAATGAACATTTTGCACACATGAAAAATACATTTAAGATGGTCTCTTAAAGAATGGCATGTCAGTAGAGTAACAGACCACACCGTGAACAATTGAATCCAGCCGTAAGTGTCCAGCATGCTGGGACAGTCCATCAACAAATGGGAGAAACATTTGGGCATTTTCTCCCCAATTCCCTTCCTCCACTTCACCTTTTAGATAAGTAAAACACCACCCTCATGTCTATGTTATCAATCAAAGTCACTATTTGTGCACTGCAGAGAAGGATGATTACAGGGCTTCAAAGTACAAAGAGAGGAAAAATGTTGGGGGAACAAGAATGAGAAGTAGAATAATTTATAGCAAAACATATGGGATCACTTGATCCTGCTTTAACCTACCTTTCTCCTCTCACAGTGGCATGTCTTTGGTCAAACACAGGAGCAGAAATGTTTGTGTCAAGTGTTGTGTAACTTTTTCTGGCCGTCTTATAACCTTTTTGTCAGATTTTCCAAAGCCTTTTTCACAGTTCACAGTACGTACAGCTGAATTTATTCATCTTCATAACCGGCGTCTGGGTTAAATGGCTGCCAGAAATCATTTTCACATTTTTCCACAGATACATAGCTTTCCTTACTCTTAAGAGTTTTCCATGCACAGTCTACCCATTTCCAAGTTGTTTTTGCTTGCAGACTTTTGAGTTGTTATATGCAGGGCAATGAACAGGTTGAAAAGGAAGTGGACAGTTTGTAAAGGTGATAAATATTGTTGTGGGTTATATTTACACCACTGTACTTTTTTTTACCTTTTGTGTAGTGTCTTCACTTTGCCCTTTTGCACCTGTTCTTAGTTGGTTAACCACAATATTTGGATGATGCTCCCACAGACATTCATACTGATGGCTTTATATGATAATCTGACCTGACTCCAGAAGAAGCCTCCTCTCCTCCCCCCTCCTCCTCCTCCTTTTTTCCCTCTCTGTCTCTCCATCTACCCCACTCACACTCTCCTCCCCCTCTCTCCTTCTTACCTTCTGTGTTTTTCTCCAGAGACTTCCAGTTTTTGAACACCACACTGTTCTTACCTTCTGGCCCTCTACCCAACACGCACATAGAGAGAAGCACAGGTAAGCCTGCATATGGAAGCATGGATTTGTGATTTCCTGTTTGATTATTCCTCTTTATTTCTGTTTTCCGGATGGGATTATCAGCTGTCACTGCTAGGCTTCTGGGCATGGGCTAGTGCTGCAGCACAGAATACCAGTGGATGGAACAAAAATATGTTGTAAACGTTTTGTAATTTTCATATTGGATGTATTTAAATACATCGTATATGTTTATATGGATCTACTTATAATATTAAATCCAATCTACTAAATAGAGTTGCTGACTTTAGACTATGGAAAATACTCGGTTGCACTTGGATCCATTGTCTGTCTGCATTTTTCATGGGTCTGGAAGTACTCATTCTGGCATTTGCATCGCCTGTAGAGTGATTTTATACAGTAAGGTTCCTGGACTAGTTTTAGGGTTAGGATTTTCTTTAAGCATCTTGTCCTTAGGTATTTGCTTCAGTGTAGAAACCTAAAAAAGGACAAAAGTAACTTTTTCTGGTGTTTCCTATAAAATAATCTTTAAAAGCTCTATTGTGTATGCAACGATTTTATGTATCCCTGGAACATCTGCATTGCATTACTACTCCTATTGCTGATTTACGTATGTAAACATCTATCACATTGACAGATGAAGTGATACTCAGGTCATGCATTTTGGTTTAAGGTGAAGCTGTAAAAAGGCTTGAGACGTATAAATGAATAAGAAAGTCTAGGACTCAGTAGTCTCCAACCAGTTGAAACGAACTCTTGACCAGTTATATAATACTCTGGGGAGTGGGTGTGGCAGTAGGCTGTAGTATGAGTTGCTGGAGAAGATCGATCTTTTTAGCAGTTCTTTTTTTTATTTCCTTGAATTTTCTTCATTGTAATACAATACATACCAATTTGAATTGTGATTTATCTGAACCTGGATTAACTTGTCAAATGACCATTACTGAACTGAAACAAGTGGATTAGTCTGTTACTCTTTCATTATTCTAACCATTCTATTGTATTTCCTGTCTCCTGTTCCCTTCTCCCTGTGGGATCTCCAGAAGCATGTCTCTTCTCCGTGTACCCCTGTTGGCTGTACTGGTCAGTACGGCCCTGTGCCAGTATGGCTATGACTATGACTACCAGCCTGTTGGTGCACTAGGACCCTCAGGACCCAACTGTAATCAAGAATGTGATTGCCCAATTAACTTCCCCAGTGCCATGTATTGTGATAGCCGCAATCTCAAATTTGTTCCTGTAGTCCCAACAGGGATCAAGTATCTGTACCTTCAGAACAACCTAATTGAAGAGATCAAAGCAGGAGTGTTTGATAATGTTACTGCTGAACTTCGCTGGCTTATACTTGACCACAACCAGATCACCAATGCTAAAGTAGCAAAGGGCACAATTGACAAGCTCACTGGTCTGGAGAAGCTGTTCTTCAGCAACAACAACCTCACAGAGCCAATCATCCCTCCCTCAAAGGCTCTTGAGGAGCTGAAGATAATGAATAACAAGTTGTCCAAGTTCCCCTCTGGACTTTTGAATGACAAAGAAAATTTGACCTCTATCAGCCTCCAGCATAATCAGCTAACTTCCGATGCCATTACGGGAGCATTCAAAGGGCTGAAGAAGCTGCTGTCCCTGGATGTGAGCCACAACAAGCTGAAGAAATTGCCAGCTGGAGTCCCCAGTTCACTGGAAATCCTCTACGCTGACTACAATGACATTGACAGTATTGGTGCCGGATACCTGAACAAACTTCCCTCTTTGCAGTACCTAAGGGTGTCCCACAATAAGCTGGTCGACTCTGGGATCCCCGCTGGAGCACTGAATGTGTCATCGCTGGTGGAGTTGGACCTGTCTTTCAACAAGCTGCAGTCCATCCCTGAGATCAGCGAACACCTGGAGCAACTCTACCTCCAGGCCAATGAGATCAACAGTGAGTGACATCTCCCAGTCTAACTTATTAGTTCACTTATTTATTTTTCTATTTATTTTAAGTTGCTCCATGGAGTATGTGTATACTACTATTTGTTTCTATGTCTATACTTGAGGTGTAACAACGTTCAATGCATTTCCTTTCTTTTCCTATCTTAAACTGTTTACATCCACGTTTGTTAGTTTGCAGTTGTCTTTTTCACTGCATTTTTCCATTGCATTGCTACACTTATCACCACCAAACGCTGATATGCAGACTAGCGTGAAACCACATTAACATTTATTGCATGCATCTTTGTGTTTATGAATACTCAAAACAAAATAGGGATTCACTCATTGCTCTTTAGCACTACTAGTGGTCAAAAACTCCAAATAGTACCTTTAACCAGCAGCACACAGGGGTGAAAGGTCTATAATAACTGTAGAGTATTTTCTAACATCCAAAACTTTCTCTCTATTTTTTAATCTTTGTAGAGATTGAGCTGGCAAGTTTCTGCAAGTTCATTGGACCCCTCAACTATTCCCGCCTGAAGCATCTGCGTCTGGATGCCAACAATGTCACACACAGCAACATGCCCCCCGACTCCGCCAACTGCCTGCGCCAAGCTTCAGATATCATGTTTGAATAAGGACCTCCCTCAAATATATGACCTGCCCATGACCCTCCTCTTTACTTTCATGACACAGCTCAGCCCAAAGATTAGTAGATTTAAATGTCATAATATCCAGCCTTTGAAAGTACTGGCATGTCCTTGCACTGACACTGACAAGTCTTTTGCAAATCTAGGATATTTTATCATGGCATCATGATCAATTAAATATATTTCTTGAGCAAAACACAATTTTAAAGCTGGGCAAATTTGTAATACCATACATGAGAGGAAGGGCTTTGAACATCTTTAAGTAACACATGCAGTCAGTTAAGTGTCAAGCGAGTTTTCAAAATATTTGGCTCTCTATATTTGTAGACATAAAGAAATAAAGAAGTGCACAAAGATAGCATAAAAACAATAAAAATATAAACAACAAATGACCAAAAGGTCTATGATTAAAATGTATTCTTATACTTTTATTATGAACACACACACTTAAAACATTCCCAACATGTATTAGATTATATTGAATATAGGCACAATGGAGTAAACAATGATTAAAGTTCTCTAATGCCTCAGTTCAATTATAGTGTCATTTTGTTGTTTGTCTTGTATGTTCCAGTTTTTAGCATGTATAGTATAATGTGGATACAATAATGAATCCATTGCTGTGCAAAGGACCGGCAAATAAGGACTGCATATTCCATGTGTAATGGCTTTGTGAGGAATTATTGTCAAATTGTAAAATAGCAGTTGCAGTGAAGTCAGATACTCAGTATCATAAATGATTTTTTTTAAGGCAAATACAAGTGTTATTTACTCTTTCATTTACAACTTTAAACTTAGTACTTTAAACATGACGTCTGTGATTTTCTAACTGACATCAGCAATATCCAGTCTCCTTACGGGAAAAGACTTAAACATGTTTCTGCATCCTCTGGTGTTTAGAATGACATTATCTTCAAAAGGAAATACATCTCATACCACATTACTCTGTCTTTTTAAGAAATCAGGACTCAGATGGTTTATTTCTTTATTTTATTCCACGCTGTCTGCTGTCATGCACATTGCTGATTTGTATACAACATTTGCATTATTTGCATGCATTCATTGGTACCATTCTTAAATAATAAACTACAGCTTTTGCAGTGAAGGTGCTCATTGTTACGTTGTTGTTTACCATAATGCTACCTAATGATGCTTAGCACCAGTGATTAAACAAGTCAAATTGGCAATGGTGCCATGTGGACTGAAGTCATGTTATTAGAATATCACATTTTGTTTAGGTTTAGTTTGTCATTTTATGGTGATTTATTTTGTGGTATTTGATTCATTAATTGGTCTTGGATTTACTGTGAGGAAACCAAACACAGTTGAATAAACTATGTTTCCAGTGTATTTGTATTATATCACTTTTTAAGCCTGTTAAACAAACTGATCAATCCAATTTATACTTGCTGGCAGGGACGCTGTGCTTAAAAAGTCACATTTCCTTCCATTAGTAAACTTTAGTAATTGTTAGTTGTCTTTATAAATCTATAATTAGCCGAAGGTGACAATAAACAATACTGACATCAGAAATTCCACCAATAAAGTCTGGATGTAGGAATAAGTAAGTGTATGTAAGTGTAAGTGCTGGGTAGTCTGGGAGCTACCTTCTTGTGTTCTGGCATCTTTGTGATGAAGTTATAACATTTGCCATGATTTACAGAAAGAAAAAATAGTGGATCCTTTAATTTACCCCAAACCTTGTTACTGTGTTTTCAGTATATTGTTTAGATTCATCTGCATTTTGGATTTCCAAAGTTTGAGTTTGTGTCTCTCAGGTCATTATTTTACAGAAGCTACATTAAAGGCCTATCATCTATGTTTGGTATTATTGGAGTCCAAACAAAAACTGCTGGTCCTGGAGGGATACAAGGATTGCAGGGTTTCACTCAACCCTGCAGTTTTCACATATTTGGTGTGTAAATCTACCCTTTCAACTCAAATAGAAACCACAAATTCTCAAAGAGAGTTTATACACTATTTTCCTGCAGAGAAAACTGTTGCTTAACTCTACTTTCTCTACAGTTTTGCACCTCAAACATTTACATGGACATGGGCTAGTGCTACACAATCGAGAGGATTAAGGCTTTATGTTAAGGTTTTTGGCCCCTTCTTGAAGATGAGTTAGTCTCATAGTGATTGAATCAGTCTGAGAAATGAAAACCAGAAAACCAGCACATTTCTTTTGGTTTCTGCACCACTATCAAAAGCTTACCATCCATCTAAGAATGTTCAATAAATCTTACTAAGGACTTGATGTGGAATCTTTGGAAAATCTTTTGGCTTAAATGTTTTTATTTATAACATTTGTAGAGAGGATTTTTTTAAGTAATTTGTTATTACACTGAACATTAACAATTACTGATTTGTTCACTAAACGACCACATTATGCCTCCATAAAACATTGTGGATACTGTCTGAACCTTAAAAAAATCTGTTTTTCATTACTGGATTGTGTTCCAGAGAGTATGAGGATAGCTACAGCAGACAATTCTTATAATTCACATGTTGTGCTCCATTTGGATTCGTAATATTTGAAATGCTTTTATTTTTCTTTTAGATCTTTTGCTCTCAACCCTTCCCAGTGTATATGAAAGGCAACGTAGACAGAAACTGTCATCACTTCTACAAATTACACAAAAACGATGTTCTCATTAAACATCTCTAAAATGTTCCTTGTCATGTATGAAAGTACAGACAGTGTAAATAATAAATCAGCAACACATAATCGGCACATCCTTTCTGAGCCACAGCCCTTAACAAGGTAAGTGGTTTAGATACAGGATAGATGGATGATTTTTCTGTGTATTTTTATTCACTTGTCACTCATTTGTACAGTAATAGTACCTTTACAGAGGTGTACACTAACTGTAACTGTAATCCTGGATAATGTGTACCACACAGTATGGGCTTGAACCACTAGTTTTTTCTTAGATTATTGATCAAGAATGTAAGGGACATGTTGTATGTGTGTTTACTGATGTGCTACAGCTCCCAGTCCACAGTCTATACCACACTGGAAATGACCAGACCACTTAGATCAGTAAACTCAGGTACCAGATGGTCAAGTCCATTATTTCACCACAGCTAGGGGTGTGTGTGTGTGTGTGTGTGTGTGTGTGTGTGTGTGTGTGTGTGTATGTAATACTTCAATACTTTCAAAGACTTTTACATTAGCATAGACACAGTTAAAAGACAGTAGGTTAGTCGATTAGATACGTGGCATTTATAGTTATTATGGCTTCCAGATGTCCTATTTGACTCCTGCTAGGGTGCTGTTTGTAATGAGACCCAGCTGTAAAGTCTGTTGCATTTAAAATGTTACCCATTTCTGTAAATCCAAGTCAGTAGTTGTCTGTCTGTTTGTCATTAGGTGCAGGGAGGTCATTTTAAAAACCACTTCCCTATGCCATTCAATACTAGAATCATTTTGTTTAACTATTATTGCTCAAGAAAAAGTGATACGAGTCAAGAGGGGAAAAAATAGCTTTCTTTTCACTGAGATTACCATTACAACATGTTAAACATTTCTTTTGACAGCCTTTTTCACACCTCACATGTTTTTAAATATCCATTTGTACCAATTCCCAATGTAGGACAATTTCCTCCTTTTCCTCCTGAGTTGCCCTTATTTAAATCCTCTGCAGAGTTCCTGCCACCTGTGTCTAGACAATAAAGTCTTTTATAAAGTCTTAAGCCTCACATCCTCCTGCTTGTTACAGCAAGTCAAAGTATAATCAGATGTTGCGGCCAAGAAGGCCAAATCCAAAGATCGTCCTTCATCTCAGACCGTCTCCTGCTGTTCTGTTGGGTTTTATTTATATTCTGTGTCCATCCATCATCACCCAAACATGGTTTCTAACTTTTTTGTACAGTTTTTACTCAACTGACATTTTAGTCACCTCCTAATTGTTCTAGTATATTTTCCTTCCCTCTTTTACGCCTAGCACTCCTGTTTATTTCCCCTTTTCTTGCCCTCGGACATGGGCTCCAGATGTCGAATTTGTGGCCTTAAAGTGGACACGCACACAACTGAGCAGAGTAACAGGGCAAAGAAATGAGTATAATTTTGGTCCTTTCGTATTTGTAGTTTTCACTGGCTAGTGCACCATGAGACTAAGCGATAACAGTGTGTTACTACAAAATAACTGCTTAAATTATCTATTGTGTTGCAGACTAGTTCATGCATCAACTTTAGTAATAACCCTCCTACACTTGACCATATTCATCTACATACCACAACAAAAGAGTGGTATGTACACCACAAATATGACGGTTTTACTGATACAACTAATGTTCATGTGTAGAAGGTCCTACATGAGACTCTTAGTTGTTAAATATTAGTGTGCAGACCCAACATGCACCCTGCCACTGCACTAGCTGCACACCCAGTTGTTGATTTGTCTGTTGTTGTGTGTGGCTCCCAAACCTCCCTTCAGGCTCAAACATACATGCAAGCTCCTCCATGGACGTGTACACACTGTCCACCATGATCAATTTGATCATACAGTACTTGTACAAGCTCTATTCTCATCCGCATGGTTACTCTGCAACATCGTAGTTGGTGCTGTAGCCCAATCAACAGCAGCAACTAAAGTAAGAGATCAGGTGAAGTTGAATGCAACAGTTCTGTATTAAAACCTTTACAGTTTTTGAATGTAAAGGTCATAGAGCATGTGTGCTTGGTTCTACTTGGTTTTGGTCTTTATAAATACATTGATTACTTTAACGTATTAACGTTTGTCTTGAGGGAGACATAATAGTTTGGACATTCATAGCAAATTACAACTATAATAATGATAGTGGTCAAAACATTTTGTTCAAAACCAAACATGTCAAGTTCATGGTGATCAATCAAGTCATTAGAACTTAATGTTTGTACCACAGTTTCATAGTAATCCATCCAAGAGCATCTGAGTCTGGACCAAAGTAGTGGACCAACCTACTGACAGACAGATCAACAGTGCCATCCATAGAGCAACAGAGATAGAATGACAAGAAGAAACAAAGCAAGAACCCCCTTTTAGAAATCCTTCTGATTTCTATTTTTCCAACTGAAAATGTGCATTGTTCTTGTACTAGTTGGTTAAATCGTTTACTAGGCTTAAAATTTTCCATGATCTTATGGCTGAGTCGCTATAAAGTTTGACTTTTACTTCCAAATAAGTGGTTAACTGTAATTGTGGTCTGAGGCTCCTGCTCTACCACAATAGACAGTGTTGTATTCTGAAGCTGTTTCTGGTAATGACTCATCAAAATGTGTTAAAATTCTCCACAGTGAAGTCAATGAGTTGTGTAGTATCACCGATAGATGTGATGGGAAAAACTACAAAAAGAAAACTTTGACTTGTAAAAAAAAATAATAAAGGACTTTCTCTGTAAAAAAGTTGGGTGTGAATGTCTGAGCGCAAACCCCTCTAAGCTCCTCTCTAATCTCACCTGACAGCCTAGTAAACACAAGGCCTGTGAGCTGAAATGAGCCATAAACTGGTCCTGCTCCCATCCCCCAGAGTGATGGGTAAAGAGCAAATCTTCCATTACTGGCCAAATGGTGAAGTGGGGTGTGGTGACAGTTTAACCCTTAACATCAAACTGATGGTTTAAATTTTTATCCAAATGAGGAGACAAAATGAAAGACGGTGAGAAAAAAAAAATGCTGGGCTGGCAGAAATGTGGGCAACACAAACACTGAAAGGACATCCCAACTCACACACAATAGTCCTCCCACCAACAACATATGCTGCAACCTCTTGGTTCAACCAGTGCATGTCCAAGGTCCAGCCTTGGGGGAATCAAACCAATGACAATACAAGACTAACTGGGCTAGCAGTGCTGACCATATCAGAGTCACTGAGGCTGTGGACAATCATCAGTGCTATTCACTGGAGGAGCAGAAGAACCATCCTTCACCTGGCTGCACGCAGACCACTCACAGCAGTAGCAGAAGCAGGTAAAGATGATTACTTTTTGTAATAAATGTGTATGAGAGGGGCAAGTGAAAGGGTTTCCAGATGGTTTACATCTGACTTTACCTTTGATGTGGTGTCTCTTGCCTCCCTCAGTTTCAAACCTTATAGGTAGTATATAAATTTGCACAGCAGCCTGGCAAATAAATAATTAATATTTGACAGAGTTGTAAATGTCTCAGTTATTAAATGCAGTTTTCTGTTTATTATTTACCACTTACCTTTTATGAATTAGGACACTTAAAATAAGAATGAAGATAAATTGCAATCAGTGAGTTTACAATTGTTTTATAAACAAGCTTATAACTGGAAATGAATTAACAAAGAAAAAACAACTGTGATTGTAGGAAGTTTCCAAATGACCCAACTCATGGAAAGTCACTTTTACTGCCAGACATGTTTTTTTTTCCATATAATAATTACCTTTAAACACAGTTACTTTCTCTGCTTTGGATGCAGTAAGCCATAACTAAGTCTTCCAAATGTTTCAAAGTCATGAAGTGGATTTCAGCAAAACCATCAACTGGAGCTGATCCTACAAAACCTATGCGGTGCAAATACAACCCATTGTGTAATTAACATAGCTGGCTCAGACACAAAGCCCTTGGCAGGAAATTAGCATTATCATATTCCTCTGCATGTGTTTCTCCTTAGTCTGTCAGACAGATTGTAGCCAACATTTGTTTTCACTAATATATGTTCCATTTTGCAGAAATCTACAAAGACCTGACTCCACAAATAAGATATTAAACTCTAAATCTTGGCACACACCATTAATGACTATTTTGTAATGGGAATGTGAGCAAATAAATGAACAGTTTATATCACATAACACCCAATTTCAGCAAAATTAAACAAAAAAAGAAACATTATTTGTTTCTTTACACACCATTAATTGTATTTTAAAACTTTATTCACATTTCTGACACCTCAAGTAAGTGTTTAGCCACTCTCACTTTTCACATGCCTACAAAGTGACATGATGTGTCTACACTTCACAGAGACCAGTAACTGTTCTAAAACCTGAAGTAACACACGATTTAACAGATTTTTCATTTCAGCCCTGAAGACTGCTGACCGGCCACACTAGTATAAAAGCTGAGTGGAAGCACATTCTCACTTTAGAGGTTACAAGCTGGTTGTCCTGTTGCTTAACAGACTCAGCTGCATGCCAAGTGATTGTAAGGTCATCAGTCTCTCTTGTCTGCTTCATTTACTGTGAACTCAAAAGATATCAAATGTATTTTCCTTCAGAAACAAGGATCTGTATCTGCCCATTTATCTAAATAGCCATTTGTCTTTTATGAACATGTCCTATACTGTGAGGAACATAAGTATTTGAACACCCTGCGACTTCTCCCACTTAGAAATCATGGAGGGGTCTGAAATGGCCCACTCCTCCACACAGATCTCCTCTAGATCTGTCAGGTTTCGGGGCTGTCGCTGAGCAACACGGAGTTTCAGCTCCCTCCAAAGATTTTCTAT
>JAUBNQ010000015.1:11127014-11143272 GCA_032353495.1 Ctenopoma kingsleyae
TACGGGAGTCAACAGACCAGGTAAGGAGAAACATTTCACTATGAAAGAAGAAAGTCTTAAAATACAGCTAATTAATCAATTAATCTTCAGATTTCCCCTGAAAATATGCAACGCCTTAAATGCTAACTAGTGATTCTTTTTTTTTTTGCCAATTAATTTGAACATACCTTTATTTACAAATGAAATTTAATTCCAGGGATACATAACTTTTCCTTAAATTTTATACATTTAAACCATTTCACAAGTCCCCTTATTATCAATTGAAGGAGTTTAATAAGAAATATAAGAGATTCTTTAAAGCATAAGCTAAACTCCAACAAAACAGCCAAATATAGATGTGCTACTGTGAATGTTTCTAACTTTGATTGCTCTGTTCTTCAGTTCAGGCACACTGACACGATGGCAATTCCAGGATATTGATGGAATATGGAAAGATTATTCCAAAGTAAGACAACTTCCTTTTGTTCATGTGTAATAGTGATGTTATTATGTCTTGCTATGCCAACAGCTCTGAGATGCTGTACATGGGCACAGCGACACTTTGCCTTAAATGCTAGATGCTAGATGCTAATGCCGTTCTTTTTATGTGTGATGTTGTTCTTTGTATCATGCAGGGTTATGGTCACTGCAGCATTTCCAGTCAGGAAATTGAGCTCCAGTACCAGCAGAACCCATCAGGCACTATGGTGTTTACTACAAAGAACTTCATCTATGAGCTGGACTTCTCAGGTGAGCTGCGAATATGAGTATGTATAGTTTTAACCAAATTTTAAAAGAATCTCTATTCCAGATTTTGCTTTCTAAACAATAAAGGAGTCAGTAAGGAATCAACATATATCTGAAGTCCAGACTGTATTTTTCTGTCTTCTACAGCCATGACTCAGAGAAACCTGTCCACAGACACCACCAGAGCAGTACAACGACTCAACCAGTGACTGTGGGACAAGAACAGATTTGGAGGTCGGGGGTTAGCGCAATATTGACTTTATCTCATGTTGATTTAGCGGTTTTTCACTGCCTTTTCTCTTCGCTGCTTGGACAACCTTACACTGCAGTAATTTTTTTTTAAAAAATAGATATTTATAATAGAAGAAAGATGCTGTCCTTTATTAAACTGGTCCTGTGAGTAGTGTACTTTGTCCTTTTTGTTAAAGCTTCTGTCAGTTTGTTGGGCCCTTTAATATTTAACAATGTTAACCTAAATCTAAAAGAATGTTTACCAGTGTTTCATATGACCCTGCCTTATTGTATGCTTTAGTAAACGTTACATTTTTTGACTACTGCCTCATTTTAGTTATAATTTTATGTGTCTTTTGACAACGTGCCTTGTCTTTTGACCTACTGCAGAGCCAAATAACAGTTAACTTTGGTTGACATAGTGCTGCTTATTAAATTAAAATGATCATTAATACTGCCACGCAGCAGGGTGGTGCAGTGGTTAGCACTGTTGCCTCACAGCAGGAAGGACCGAGATTTGAATCCACAGGTCAGGCAGGTGCCTTTCTGTGTGGCGCTTGCATGTTCTCCTCGGGCTTCCTACTACCATCCCAAGACATGCAGTTAGGTTAGGTGTGAACGGTTGTCCGTCTCTATATCTCAGCCCTGTGATAGGCTGGCGATCTGTCCAGGGTGTAACCCACCTCTCTCCCAATGGCAGCTGGGATAGTTTCCAACACTGCAACCCATAAGAGCACAAACAGTTAGCCTTGTAATCAGTGCACTTGTTTCTTATCCGTCTCCTCTTCATTGAAATTAATTACACACCAGTATCTGAAGTATTGTTTGAAACCATCATACAAATAATGAAGACCCTCTTATAATATTAGATTGTGTACTTTCCTTTATATGTACAGATTTTCACTGAACCACCCCAGAAGCCAGCACCTTCACACATAAAACAAGAGGCACACTACACATGACAGCAGTAGTATACAAACAAACAATCTTGTAGAAGAATGAGCTTTAGTTTTCTGCTTTGGATTTTTGACACACGTTCCAAAGATCACTTCTACTTTGTGATGTTGTGAAGTCAAAACTGACACATACTGTATGTCAATCTGCAGATGAAAAACATCCAATCACAGACACATCTGTAGTTGTGTATGAAAAAAATCCGGAAACTAACAACCTGAAAAGCCAAATTCACAAGCAAATAACACTGCCATGCGGCTAGAGAGAAAGCCCACCCTGTATGGGTGGAATTATTACACAAAAAACAAAAGGTAATCCAATAAAAGACGTTACACTTCAGCATGTTAACAACAATCATTGTCAGCAGAAACACAGTGGTGACCAAGGTGCATCTAAAAACCCTAAAACTGTGTAATTCTGTTCAAAAATTTAAGATTTAGAATGAGTGCACATGAATGTTTCAGCAGATTAGAAAATCAGACAGACCTATATGAAGTCACTGTAGGTCAGTGGAGGTGAAGGGCACATTGACAGCTGCTTGAGCCAAACAATATGCACCTTCAACAACCAGTGAGGATTATTGCACACGACTCATCTAAGGCCTCTTAACCGTTATCAGAAAAACATAAAAATGCCAAGGCTCTCACAGAGCAATCCATTTTTAAATAACTATATATATTTACACTTCATGATATATCGCCAGTACAGGTCCCCTGACAGATGAAAAGTGCTGAAATCGAAGTAGATTGTTATAATCATCTCCATTTTACAAACTGACAACAGAAATTGTGCACTGAAGGGTTCTGAGCACAAAAAAAAATATCAGAGCATTGGTCATTGGTCACTGGAAATTAGGAATCATTATTAGGAATCATTAACTTTAGATCTTTTGTGGTCACGTTCGGTAACATGGAACAAAGCAGGTTGTTTAAGAAGCAAATGTCAGACAGATCATAAAAAGAAAAATATTAATATCTGATTAACAGATGAGTGCTGTCTGTTTGGTTGTACAGATGTACCCATGTAAGGCACGTTAGCTTAAGCAGTGCACATATTTATCGCCTTTAGCCTCTTTAAAAAGACACTGCTGTAATAGCTATTCCACACAGTCGAAACCATGATTAGATACAGGCGAAACTAACCCTTTCTTTTGCAACACACCGGCTTAAATGTTACATTAAGTTACACAAAAGCAGGCCTTGAAGCATTAGAACCACATGTTAAGAAACCAATGGGGGGAAAAAAATTAACCTTAAATCCAGTTTCTTAAAAATGGAGGTGATGCAGACATACAGTTACCATGGAGATGGACTGTGTTGGGGTTACTCCTTTTACTCCACATTGGAGCCTCTAGATCAGTGACTGCAGGCTTGCCAGTGCTGCACTTCCAGCTACCTCCCACTGGATCAGACAGTGGTTTGAAGTATTTGTTTTTAAGCTAACCCTGTCATCGCTTTTTACTTCAACATATAAGTCCTAAAATAGTCTGAGGAACGATTAAAAAAAGCCACAGGCGCCTGAAGCTGATGATTTTTTCTGCCTTTTCTTCCAGTCTTAAGGGTTGATTCTGACACAGCTTGTTCAGCAAGTGAAATAAACTTAATCTACTCAATCATTCTTGACATGAAAACGAATCCTTCCTGAATGAACTGAGTTCGGAACCATCTCAACGCATGACATTTGGACTCCCAGAAGGTCAAGTACAAAAGTGTAGGAAACCCCCACCCCAGCATTTAAAGACAGCATAGAAGAAATTATTCTCACCCCAACCTTTCTGTCAGAATTTAAACCAGGTCAGATTAAAAATGTACACTCTTGAAAGGATTTTAAATCTTCACATTCAATCAGTGTCTTCTTCTGCGAGAACTCAAGGGTCTTCTACACAAAGCAATTAAAAGAATATACTTAACCTGGCATGTTTCAATTTATGTTTACCCAAATAAGTCTTTCAGATCATTGTTGGCAGATGCACTATGTTTAATTCCACTTTGGTTCATGCTAGCAGCAGCAGCAGCAGGTTGAGAAAAGTTCTGTGGGCTGAAAAAAGGATTTGCTTGCATCCCAAATCCACTCTGCACTCCTCCCATACCCAATGATGCACCCTGCATCTGAGTCTGAGCGTTCTGGGCTGAACCAAACTGACTGAGCCAAGGAGTGTTGGCTGCAGGTGTAGCCACTGGACCCATTTGGTTGAGGGTGACTTTGGGCTTGCTGGGTGTAAAAAGACTGTCCAAGGCTGACATGTCAGGAGCCTTATTTGTCTGGCCGATGGGTCCTTGATTCTGTGTAAGAGATCCAAAGTTTGGGGTGCTGGTGGTGGTGGCCATGCCACCATAGGGGGTGGGGCCTGTGGGTCGCATGCCCATCATCATGCCCCCTGTTTGGAAGCCCATGGTTGAGTTAAACCCGTTAGAGACAGGGGCACCCATGGAGCCCACCATGGGGCTGGAGGAGGGGAAGACGGAGATGGTGGAGCCTTGCACTGGGGCTGTACGTGCCGCGTTAGCCAAAGACATGTTGTTTAGAGACGTCATGCTGTTGAGAAGGCTGCTGGTCAGATCCTTAGTCTGCAACATAAAATGAAGATTTATCATCACAAGTCATCAGTGTATGAGCATGTTTGGGTGTTTTTGTACATGGACATTTGCTGTTTGTACCTGTGTATTGGTGGTGGCGGCAGGTTTGATAGTCTGTGGTGCTAAAGGCTGCTGGTTCCTTAGTTTGGCTGCTTGTTCCTGCTCCTTGGCCAATCTCTGTTTTTCCTCCAGAGTCAGAGACATCTGGGCGGGTTTAAGTGAAGAGAGACCATAAACAAACTAGACAACATGCCAAATGAACAATGGTGAAATTTTGTGTAAATGTGGTGTGAAATTATTTCCATACTCTATTAGGCTGTGAAGCTGTTGCTGTAGAGCCATTCTCCTTCCCATTAGCCCCTGTGCTGCCAAAAATATCATCAATCTAAAAGCAAAAAATAAAAACAAATAAACAAAACTATTAGGAATCACTGTGCCACAGAGAGGTCAAATCTCCAGCCTTTTCAGGATCTTGTCAGGTGACAAAATGTTATGCACATATTCTCCAATCTGTTACTGAAGGGACATAGAATAGAACACTCACCTGGCTGCCAGAGCTGGGTGGGTTCTTGGTCTCTTCTGACTCGCTCCCTGGATTTGTGATGTTTAAACTCCTGTTAGAAAATACAACAGGCATATTTAGAATTTCAATATAGGCATTCATACAAACCCAGATGTCCGAGCTAATTGGTAGTAAAATATCTAATTAATGATTAGACTGAATAAGTACAAGTCTACTATAAACTGAAAAGATACCTCTGCTGCTCCTGCATAACATGCAGCTGCTCCAACTTGGTCTTGTGCTCAGCCTCCATGCGACCCAGCATGTCACGTATAACCATCATGAAAGAGTTAAACTGAAACATAAAATATATCAAGATTAGACTGAAATTACATAAACAGAATGTTAACAGTGAATTAAATAGGAAGAAAATACAATGTTTTTCACAGATTTGCAGGCAATTTAAATTTTAGAAAGGTGTGTGTGTGCGTGTGTGTGCGTGTGTGTGTGTTAGTTACCTGGTTCAGATTGAGGTTGTTGTCTATACTAAGAGAGACAAGGTGGGGCAGACTCTTGGTAGCAAGATGCTCTTTGGGAATGCCCAGCTTCTTGTGACTGAAGGTGCATTTATAGATTCCTAAAGTGAGACAAGAAGTTAAACAGGTAATCATTAAGCAAACCGAGAAGTTGTTCAACTGTTGGAACAACACAAGAAAGAAGTGAAATAGTCTTTGCAGAGAAGTTTGTTTACCTAAAACACCCATGAGTACTGCTGGTTCTCTAGAGGGGATCTGTTGTAGGAAGGGCAGGATCTCGTCAATCACAAACCATTTGTCTAGATATTCCAAAATCTTTCCCAGGCATACCAGAGAATTCACTCGTACCTACACAATAACAAAAGAAAATATACATAAACAAAAATTAAAACACAGAGTTTAAATGAGGTGACATTTTGAAAGAAAGTACAACATTTCAGTTTGTTGTAATCAGCGATGGATGTAAGCATGACAATGTTAGTGAAGAAATAAAGTAAACACATCAAGACATAACTAATAAGTTTTGTGGGGGAATGTAGCCTGAAAGGAACCATGTGGGAGCAGAAAATCAGTAATAGACTCACAGCTAGTGAGGAGGTCTGTAGGCAGGCTGATTTGATTCGCGGGATGAGGGAGTTCTTCATGGAAGGGTAGTCAATCAGGTTGGCAAACGTCGGGATGATGTTCAGACACAGCTCCTGCTCAGTCGCAGATAAGATGTTATGAAATACGACATTTTTACGATGCCAAGTGCAGCATCCATTTTTAGTGTGCTCTTGAGAGAACACTAAAATGAGAATGAAAAGTACCAGCACCTGACAAAAAAGATGTCCAAGTCGAATGCTAAAAATATGCACCAATGAAGGAAGAACTGGCAACTATTCTCATCTAAAGCAACAAAGCAAGTATAAATCTCAGACTGGTCTAAAATATATATGGGGAAAAAAATGAATTACAGTCACTTGTTGAGTTATGATCTATTTGATGATGATTAAGGCACACCACTAAGCAACTCTATTGTTAGCATTTTTCAGAGCAATGTTCCCTTTATACCTGGATCTGTACAGAAGGCGCCTCCAGAGCTCTATAGACCATAGGCAACACGCTGTTCTTAATGTCTTCTGCTGGTGTTTTGGTCAGCAACAGGTCCATCTTTTGCAGGAAGATCAGCAAGATCTGCACAGCACAGAATTGCCATTAGGAAAATGAGTCAAAAGCAAGAGTGTACTGTCCTATTGTCTACAGATGAGTAGAGTGGTAACTGGAGGTGAGCAGACACTATGATTTCAGTGGCTTTAGTATATATTTTAATAATACTACCAACACATTGCATAAACTAAGTGACATGTCTGGAACATAATCACAGGAGAGACCACTCACCATATTACTAGCCTGAAGAAGCATGGAAGGAAAACACAGACAAAGACAAGTCTTTACTTTGAAAGGTTGAGCCCAAATAGAGCATGCTTTTTAGTCAGGTTATATTTAACTGAGAAATTTCACAACCGCCAAAGTGAGAAAACATCATGCAGTCATTACCTGAGAATTAATCACTTTGTTGGATTGTTAGCGAAAAAGTCCTCAGATTAGAATAGTACTGACTAAATAGTGTTCTTGTGTTTGTCTACCTGTATGGGCTCTTGCTGCTTGAAAACAGGCGTGAGGTCAGGCAAGATGAGACGAACATATTCCTCCTTGGTGCACTCCTCTGCGATTAGCAGCACGTTGGGCAGCACAAAAGGAACCATGTCTGGGTTGACAAACTCAGAAGTCAGCGCTGGCAAGATGCGATACACCACCACTCTCTGAGAAAAAGGAAATCAGGAAATGGTTTGAAAACCTTATTTCTGTTCATTAGAGAACACTTAAAACTGCAATACATAACTGCTTTTACAGTAACATGAGGACTGAGCTATTGACAAAGAATGAAGCATGCTTTGTATTTGATATACACCACATTTCCTATGTAAAATGTGCAAGCATATACCTTGGGCAGTTTGGGCAGGACTTTGGGGAGGCCTTTGTAGAATTGAGACTTTTGTAGGTTGTCCCTCTGGAAGAGGGTGTCAAAGTACTGGAGAGTAACAGCACCCACATCATCAAAAAATGGGATCTGAAAAATAAATAAATAAATACATACATACCAAACACCAACAAAAGCACATACTATAAGCATGTGATATGAAATTATATGAAAGATTTTTTTCATGCATGTTAAAATAATGCAAACCTTAGTCATTTGGTCTGCATCAGGCCGGACATTGGGTGTGACACTGAGCAACATTTTGACATGTTCTCGCACCTCCTCAGGGATCTTGTTCAAAAGTGCTGGGCTCATGCTGCTCAGCTGCAAATAGACAGAAAGAGGTGAATAAATTCAGTGACTGTAGCAGTAACACCATTGTTATGCTGAAAATATCAACTCCAAAATATGTCTTAACATTCTATGACTCTAATCAATAGTGGACAAGTTGGACAAGACATCTCACCTGGTCCAGCTGCCTGCTGAAGCTCTTAAAAATGTCATGCTTGTTGACTTGGAAAACAGGCTTTCCCTCATTAAAGACGGCATGCACGACCACGCCTAGTGAGTACATGTCAGAGGCAGAGTCACAGCTGACAGACAGGATGTATTCAGGTGCCAGGTACTCGGGATTGGGGAGGCAGAGTGGAGGGAGGTTGGGCTCCCACTCTTTACATGTGTATTTAGGCTAAATGAGAAGAGAGGATTAAAGATAATACAATACTGATAAACATTATTTTGGCAATAAACCTCATCTGAATGGCTGAACTGAGGGAACAAAAATCTTAAATTTACAGTACCTCAGCATCTGAGGGGTTAGTAGAGGAGATGCTGAAGTCAAAGCCCATAATCTTCCATGCTCCACTCTTGTTAAGGATGATGTTCTCTGGACACAGATTGCCATGGACCATTTTTACCCCACTGTGGAGAAAGGACAAACCTTCCGAGATCTAAGGAGAAAAAGGGAAAGAATGGGAAGTTAGAGTAAAGCAGATACAAGTGTATAATTTACATCAAAGTACAGTTTGGCAGTGAACTCATTGGATAAAAAGGAGAGCCTAATGCCTTAGTAGAAATATGTCATTGTATGAAGGTAACTGACATTGCAGCCGGTCAGACAACATTGAGAAAGGCATGGATTGGAGCTGGTTAAACTAGCTTTGTGAAAAATAACTGTATGACTGCATACTAGACTTCCAGATTAGACTACAAGGCAATAAAATCTAATAATAAATCTACTAAATAGGCATGTCCTCATAGAAAAAATATTTAATCACATCAGTCTTACTGTCCAACAATGAGCAACAACATGGTTATAGTGTCATAGAGAAATTTAAGAAACTGATCCTTAGTTGCTGTCCTACATCAAGCAGTGTCTCGTATCTGCACTCTTACCTGAAGCAAGCCATATTTGGTCTCCACATCATACAGTTTGTACTCTTTGATGTCATTGGGCACAGGGCTGGGCAGGTTGTCCCACTGGCCCAGCACATTTGACAAACTGGCAAACACTGGCTCTGTGCAGAATGCTAAGCAGTCTCTGTGGGCCAAACACAAAAATAGTTACTTTGGGTAAAAATAAATTAAGACAGGGTGGTAAAAAGGAGAAAGCCTACAACAGCCTCACTATACAATATTTCATGACAAAATTCACAGAGACAGAGGCAAACAAACAGATGTTATGCACTTATTTCCCTCCCAAGTCAAACTCTTCTTTGAGCTGTGGTTCAATCCATTTGTCCTTGATATATGCGTTTATGCAGATTTATGCCTGTGCATGTGTAATGTGCATGTAATTACCGTGACTCTTCCAGAGGATGCTGCACAGTCAGGAGGCGCGGGTGACGTAGTCTGGTCAGCTGCTGCACACCTTTTTTCAGAGAATCAATGATTTGGTCCTTTTCAAATTTCTGATATTTGTCGACCATCTTCTTATCAAAAACAAACACAGCTACTTCCTGGGGTGGGGTGGGGCAAAGACAAAAACAATAAGGTGCTTACACTAGTTTTTTCAAGCCCAACAGCTAATCTTGTGGAGCTGTCATCAATAGCACAGTAACTTATTTATCACAATAAGCCTGAAGTGGAAGTGATGAGGGGGAGGACGCACTTGTTTGGTGGACTTCTTGGTGCCATTGTAGATCCTCCAGCACAGACCAGGACCCCCACTTGCAATATGTCGTCCAACCTCAAACTCCCGTGTAACCGGGTTGCCCATGACAGCGCTGGTCACGTCTGCCGTCACCTTGGTGACGGTGCTTTTGAGCTTGTTTAGCATAGACTCCATGGTCAGGCTTGATCTGGAAGTTGGGGTGAAGGAGGTGGATGGCAGATCAACAGGGTCAGGTAAGCAGTTAAAGAAAAATACAGTTTCTAACTAAGTGGTACTGTATTGTATAGGCCAGTCAGTCAAATGTTAAAACAGTAATAGTCTATGCAATCATTCAAAGAGACAACTGTAGCCTAAATCTTTCTGGCTAAGTAAAAGCCTTCAGCAATCCATTAGACATGCACTCTAATGCACCTGCTTGAGAATTTGCACATCAATGTGCCCACCAGGCAGGACGCCTGTGCTGCTGAGAAGAATACACATCATAGCAGCACAAGCTGGCCCTCAGAACTATGAAATGACTCAGAGCAAACTCATCCACACCACATTAAGGCTCTCTTTCAACATACTTCAGAGTGACTTGAAAGCATGTTAGGCAACAGGAAGTCAGACAAAAAATATGGGTGAGGGCGATACAGCTAAAAGATGGATGTGTGAACAGTCTGTTATGTTTTTGTCAGTCTTGAGTGGCCTTCTAGTATTTCTGTTTATTTCACTGCACTAAAATGAGAGGATACAGTTTATAATAACTACCAATATAAATTATGATTATAAAATCATATAAGCTGACATCCACACTTTGAAGAATCTTGAATAACAATGTTTAGCATCAGTATAAAATGGATCAATGCAACCTGAATGCATATCCAATTTTGTAAATCCAGGTCTAACTCATTTTGTCAATGAGAAGGCCCACGTGTGTTGTATATGTGCTGACATACAGGATTATACAATGGCCCCTGTCTATCTCTAACACTAGGTGACCAGCCGAACTTTAGACAGTACACATCTCTCAGTTAGATCCATTCAGTTCAGTATTTGAATGTATCATTGCATCTTTCTCTTGTTTTTTTTAATGTTCTAATTCAATGTTCTATTAAGATGCTAAGTCCAGAACACTGAAGCATAGTTCTAGGACGTGAAACTATCAAGGGGATAATTTGGCTGCGCTGCACTGTCAACACTGCAGCATGTTTCACAATATGTCTCACAGTGCCTTCACACACACAATATTAGGGCAAAGTAATGAGTACAAATGTCGATCAATTAATTTGTCATCAAGTATTCCACGTGGCAACAGGCTTGAATTAACTACATGGTCAAGAGTTATGTTACGATGGCAGTGTCCTGTTTACTTCCCCCATTTAGTATATAACGATATGAGGTGGTAGGCAGTGACCACACCAATAATATACTGTTTGACAGTACGATTATACCCATACATTTCACCAGAACAACCTTCACAGAGCCCACCTAGCCTTGCACAGTCGTTAGCACGTTAGCTGCAAGGATAGCAGGTAATTCATTAATACCTGGTTGCTGGCCTTGATATGATCCGACACCTACCACTGTCAGAAGATTTAAAAAAGTATCTAAACGGTGGGTTAAAGTATTCAAATTCTAATTTGTCGCTTAGCGTGAATGTCATGTTTGGGAAATACCTTAATGCTAGCTTAGCTAGTTTACCATCTTCATTAGACTGCACGATTACATCAAAAGTACCACAACACTATAACACTATTTTTTTTACCAGCTATCATCGCAGACCTTCTTTTAACCCCTTATGTACCTTTGTAGCTCACAAGGCTGGTGTATGTTATCTATCGCGAAGGGCTTTTTGACAGTTAGCTACTAAAGCTAACTGGCCAACAATGCGCAAGAAGCAACTAGACAGTGACGTTACAGTCATTAACGTTACACCCAACACACACAACAAACACAGAGCTGTTGTTCCGACACTTCATCCACTCACCTTGGTGTGAAAATGTGTGTCGGTTTTATCTCTTATTCTAAGTGAATTCTCAGCAGTACCGCTGTCAGTAATATCTGTGAAACACAGCCCCCATGTCTTCTAGTAGCACACGAAATGAGTTAGCGTTAGCTAACGCCAGATAAGTACGCTAGGGAACCAACAACAACACTTCCGGGTTTTGTCGGAGACAGGTGCATCAACGTCATCTTTTTGAAAACTATTTTTTTATTTTTAAGTCACTCTGCATGTAGCGGCTGCACATAAAATCACAACTTACATAAACACATTTCTGATATAACTGAAAATCCTAATTAACCATTAAAATGGTGTGAGGTGTGAAATGTGTGTGAGAAATAGCCTCTAGCGTCACAATGAGGAAACCGATGGGCTAAAGAAAATAAGCAGGAACATGTTATGTTAGATCAGTTATTTTTATTAGATGTTATGAGCATGTAGTAGTGTAAAGCATGTTTCAGCGTCATAAAGTGCATTCCAACATGGTTTCAGTGTTTTCAAAGAACAGATGCTGACTGAAATTAGACTGTACTATAAACTTCACTATTTTAATAGGTGAAGCCATAATCAATTAAAATAATGAAATCTAACTAAGGCACCAAGCTTAACCAAAGAAGTTAGTAATTTCGGAGTTACCTTTATTATGCTTCTTCCATGAAAAAACATAATGTATAAATTTCAAGCACCTGAAAAGTTACAAAAAATATTTGACCAAGTCCTGGCACTAAAAGCACCTAATATCCATAAAATTAAAATATAGTATATTAACCTGAGCTATGATTAGCCTAACACAATACCTCTGCTTCCATTTCATTTTAAATTCCATTTAAATTCATTTTAAATGTTAAACTCTTTACATAAAAATATTTCCTGCTTAATTTCTAACAAAAACAAGTTACATACTACTTGATCCAGTTATATTAGTGTTGCTTATGTAATATTTATCTGTAAACAAACTACATAATACTATCGTCCAACTGAAAAACCAAAACAAGACACAAAATATCTGCTATGATAGTTATTCTTCACCTGATATGTAGAAATATTATTGTATACTATTCAAAGTTTACAGCATTTCTTCTGTTAATAATTCAAATTTCAAAGCACAAATCAACAGAACCTAAATAGCACATAACCTTCATCCATATACTCACATCTACAAGTAGTGCATCAATGAGTACAGTATAAGTTCACAAATTACAGAACAACTTGCAATACACTCACACAACATTAAAGCAGTGTCAACAGTGCAGAATTAAGCTTATAATTAATTTTTATGAACTAGTGCAAAACCAGTTTTAACTACAGTTAAGCACATTACTTCAACAAATAGACACTTCACCAATTTGATAATATGAAACTATAATTAAAACAAATATCTAGACTTAACAGCATATTGACTAATAAAACCTAAATTATTGTATGCCCCTTATGACTTAAAATGAATTTTGGGAGACCACAGCCATGCTACAGAAAAAGCATTTCCAGTATATTTATTATAGGAATATGCGCACTAACAACGTGTCAGTCCATCTAAAAATACTAAATATTAGAAGAAGGAATTGTACGTGTGAGTGTATGCCAGTTTATAAGCCTAGTATTTTTAATTAGATAGATAAGCATTTAGCTATTATCATTTATCAATATAAATTCTGTACCACCGCAAACTGGCTTTGTGAAGTGCACTATGATGTCAAAACCATACCCTTCAGTTTTGTGTTTCAGAAGGTGCTAGTGAAATGCTGGAGGAAAACCACAGGGTGATGTTTTTCAAACTCTTTGAGCAGCCTTCTCTTCTCCTTGACGGGCATGGTCTTATTCAAGGAAATGTCACAAAGAAGCTGTTTGAGGTTTTCCAGTGTGGTGGCCTCCCGCTGATCTTCGTACTCCTGTGGCGTGACCTGCTGGCAGAAGCTGAATGCTGCAAGACACAGCAGGGAACATTAGTGCTTGACTGAAGCATGCACTTTTCTCAAAATAACAAGTGAATAGTTTTTAAAGTGGAAATGAAAGAACACAGCACGCATATGAAGGCTGCATTGCATTTTACCTAATTCAAGATAAACCAGTATAGTTGTATTTTGTTGCAGATCTGGATACAAATCTAGATTAAAGCTTCTCATTTACCATTTTAAAAATTGTTTTTGAGGATTGTGCAACCTTCATTGACATTGTTTTAGGGCTGAATTGTTCCTATTATATTGTCTTTATCTGTCAAAACTAGATGTAGTGCAACAGATTAGGGACATCATCACTATGTTAGCTGGAGTGTGCACATTTTAGTGAAGTTGTATTTAACTTACTGGCAATAGAATCGGGGTCTTTGCCTTGCTGCATAGTCCTCAGTGTTCTCCTCACAGCTTCAATAAGGGTTGCAGGAGTCTGTTAATTATAGAAGGAAAGAGAAAGGAAATACTGAGCACAAAATTAACCTGCTAATACGTACTTGTAGGTCTACATTGTCCAATATCTTTATGCTTGGGACATAGTAGAATTTAATATTTGACTATTCTTTGTAACATTTACATAAGCAATACTTTCTGGTTATTTGGTTATGTACCCCCAGAACAATTCTACTGGAACAGAAGTGTACCTTGAAGAGGTCAGTGTGATTGTCCATGAGAAACAGTACCAGGGTCTCACTCTGGGATCGATTCAGTTCATGATTTTGAACAATTGCTTTCTGAAAAGTGCGGCAGACCAAGGTCCTGTTATCAGTCTGAAACAAATAACGCAGATGTCCGTGAGAGATCATTTCTTCATTAACTGCTGATCTAACCTTATGTAAAACTCTACAAAATAATTTTCTTAAATTTTGTTGTAAATGATATTTTATGAATGTGTGCAAGCTGGAGTTGATGTTATGGATTGGAGGAGGAGACTAATGAGCTACCTGTTTCTGCAGACGACAGGCATCTAGGTGAGCTGCTGTGGCCATGAAGGCCAATAGTCTCCGAAGTTCATCTCTCACACTTGTCTCTAGTAGTCGCAAACACAACTGAGATGCTGTGATTGCGTCCTGCACCTTTCCTTCATCTGGAAAAAGATATGATCGAGAAGGGAAGGAAAGAGGTCACAAAAAGAAAAAAAGTGTTGATATTCATGACTAGAACTGACTCTCACCTACTGAATCACAGTTTAGAGAGGTACTGTCACTTAAAGCTTCTTGTACACACACCTTTCATGTAATGTCAAGTATGCCAGAATCTCCCAAGTGTTCAAGATTACACACACACACAATCAGAATAAAACATTTTCAAGTCTCACCCAGTAAATTCAGAATAGCAGAATGTATGTCCAGGTAGCGTCCTGAAAGAAGCTGTGCTTTTTCCTGCCCACTGTAGTACTTTGCAATAATCTCGAAGAGAAGTCTCTTTTGGCTTGTCATCTGCTCTGCATTACCATTCTCTTGAGAGACATCACTGGTTTGTTGGCAGAGCTGTTCCCCTGCAACTACAATCAGTTGGTCAGGGAAGAGCTCCAAACAATCTGCTGCTGCCGACAGCCACCCATCCAAGCTTAGAAAAAAAGTTCCCAAACAAAACACAAATTAGATCATTACTTGAGAGCTTATTAATCAGTTGTAAGTTCTCCAAATGCATTTTAACAACCTGAATTTCTTCCTATTGTACAAAACAATTTTAAGTATTAATCAGAGCACTGACTGTGGCAACTGAAGAGTGTCAGGCAGCTCTCTCTCGAGGCATCTGTTAGAGATAATCAGGTCCTGGTTAGCCAGAGGAGCTCTACATGGCTGGGACCGAAATCTGGCAGGAGAGGTCAAGATGCAGTCCAGCATGGGCAACTCCACTATCTGTAGCAGCTGCAGCAGTGTCTGCTGTCTCCAAACCTCATCTACCACTGTGAAAGAAGGGACAGGGTTTAAAATCTCCAGAGTAACATCTATCCAATGTAATTTCTGCAGTCTGCTCTGCAGATTGGGCCCATGTATAGGATACTTGAAATACTGACAGAACAGATCAGCCTTACCAGCCTTGGAAAAAAGCACAGAAGAAGTTGGGGCTGTGCTCAAAGATGTAGACAGGGAGGGCTGCAGGTTGATGGTCTTCAGCAGCCTCTCAACCCTTTTATCTGATGGCCCAACAGCAAGAGGATTGGGAATTGTTCTCTGTTCATTCAGCCTGCAGAAGAAAAATATGAATAATTTTGGTGATTGTTAAACACTTAGGTAAAAATTAAACCAAAATTAAAGCTAGGCTTGATGAAATGTCAAAATATTTAAATTTGTTTTGTAGGATTTTGCACAATTAACCGAAATTCCACACATGATGTAATTTCATACAATAATGTCAACATTATATCAATCAATCCTTGCAGATGCTTTTATGTGAATATTCACCAATGCATAATTATTGTATTATGCAGCATTATGCACCAGTTATTGTCAGGTTTATTCACCTAAAACACTTATAAAATTACAAAGAAGAGAGACAGACAAAATGAGTATCTTTCTTGTACAAGGAGAACGGGCAGAGAAATGCTCAGTAACAGTCTCCAAACCGCTCTGAGTCTCCCTTCCCGCTCCTGCTTCATTTATTGCAAAACATAGATAAGCAAGCTGGTTACAAAAAATAGCTGAGTAACATTTTCTG
>JAUBNQ010000015.1:11172780-11183327 GCA_032353495.1 Ctenopoma kingsleyae
ATTTTTTTATTACTGTGTACCCACTTAATTTCAACATGAATTTCATAAACTCATAGCCTTGCATAGTTGCCATGGAGACTATTTGGTTGTTAATATGCGACCTAGTAAAATTCAATAAGAGAGACAGATGTTACGACTCCCCCCGTGCGCAACCACCTGTTACTACATGATCAAAACTCCATATTGGGGCAATGTGATAACAACTACACCATCTCCATGACAACAAAGCAAACTCTATCTGCCTATAAGATGTACATAATTTATTTATTTTACCAGCACGTTTACACAGCCAGCATCTTTGTACTGCATGTTGATTAAAATATGGCTGTCGTCTTAACAGGTCTGGAGTGTCAAGGATAGGTCTTTGCTGAAAGTTTGTTCTCGTGATAGCAAAGATGGCATGGACTCGCTCCATGGCGGCTGGGTGACTGACCTTCACTTCTCTCCAGACAACTCTCTACTGGTCTCGACTGGTGGCTACATCAAGGTACGATGGCACATACAGGTTATTTGGTTTTCCACTGCCATAGTGTTTCTGCATAATGCAGATTATTTTCGTGATTCATCATTTGGCAACAAAACAAACTGTAAAGGAGTGATTGATTAATTTTTGTTCATTCATTAATTCTTGCACACTTAATAGTGCATAATAGTACTGTTGTGTAATCGGTCTTCTATTAAATGGCAAATCAGACACATTTGATTTACAGCATATACTTCGATGTAAAGTTTGATATAGAGCTTTTTATGCCCTCTTAACATGAATGTTTTATAATGTATTGCTTAAATACTTGTACCTGTGGCAGAACAATACAGACTACCAGTTGGCTCCAAACTGAACTGCATGCCTCTTCCCTGCCCACACATGAACTTCAGTATATATAAATAAAGACACTTTGCAGGATAATTCATTCACTTTGCATATCTTTTACAGTTTTCACTATGTCTATGTTTTCTAATAAATTATAGAAACATGTGGCATTGTTGCATTAACTTGGACTGATACAGTGGTGCAGGTTCACATAAAAACATTCAATACCTTAGAGCAGGGATTCCCAAACCTGGTCCTCAAGGCTAACTGCCCTGCTTGTTTTCCCTGTCCACTTCTGATCACCTAGAAGTGTGTGAGTTTGTTTGTGTGCGTCTCTTTTGTGTAGACTTTAAGTTTACAGGAGATGGTGTCAAAGAGCGAGCGAGTCTCAGCTGGGATCTGATTGGCTATTTGCTGGGCAGTGATGTAATCCTCAAGAGACAACAGTTCTGATCGATGCAGCTTTTTATCTCAGATCACTCCTGATACTGTGTGTGGGGTTGTGTGCATGAATATGTGCATGCATGAGTTTGTTTCTACCTGCCTGTGTGTGGGTCGACAGAGATGTTACTGTTGAAGGCAGTATTGTTTTTTTAGGCTTTTTCTTTTTTTTTTAAGAATTGTAATCTTGTCTACAGCAGATGTCTGTCGACAGGATCATAAATGAGCTCAAAAATAATGAGTCACACATCTTCTACTTAATACCAGTTTTCAGTATGTAGTTGATATATTTTCAGAAAACTCTCAGCTGTTACACAGTTTAAAGGACAGAGTAATGTCCCAGTAAGATATTAAAATGAAATGTGATACGCTAGAAAGATATGCTAGAACATACAGTATGATGTTACATGACATCAAATGTGTCTGAGTAGCAAATTGTATAATTTTCGGCCATTTTAATATTCTCAAACTATAAAGAAAATAGTTTTTCAGTTGGGTCCGTAACTTAAATAGCCCTGCTGTGTCTGTTTTAGACAGTGGGAGTGTGCTGTTCATAAAAGATGTAATAAAAAAACAAACATCTTTTCTACTTGTGCACTTTCACATGATGGATATTCTTATTATATAGTATATCATTTATATTATCCCATATGGTGTTTGTATTGTTATCTGCCACCTCCCACTTTGCTATGTTGAGCAATGTAGATATATACACAAAAATATGTAGTAATTGAAAATACTATCCTTTGTAAGTTGTGTAAAAGTAGTACCACTGGTGTTTCTTTGCAATTTGCTTCTTTTGCTATAGTTAAACCTTTTTAAACTGTAGTGAAACTGGACCAGTTACAGCCACTGACGTTCACTAATATATCCTGTGTTTTGTTTTTTTTTAACTTTACATACAAGCCTGCTTTGCTCTGAAGTACTAATGTAGAGCTCATCAGCTTCATCTTCCGTTACATCATCATGACAGTCATAATTATCCAGGGAATCAGCTTGCAGATCGCTGTTGACTTGATGGATCAGCGTGTGGATGTTAGGAGCAGTGACGGATTATTATGCCTGTCTTAAAGGGTGAACTCTCCCAAGTTGAGAGCTTTGATTGATTAATCATACTGTGTGTCGGCCGGACCGCTGTGAGAGGCCATCCTATCTGTCATAGTGATTATCATAACAGAGAATGTGCATCTCATCGTGATGATCTTGTGTTTCTGTTTTAGCGATTATTGCAAAGTTATGACTCTCCTGCTTTACAATCTGCAAACCTATTATTATTATTATTATTATTATTATTATTATTATTAGTTTTTTTTTTTAACCTGTCTATGACACTTTATTCACTGAAAGTTGTCTAGATTTCTATAAATACATCTTTTCTAACGGCAAAATCGCTTGCTCTAGAGTCAGGAAGAAGCTCAGATAGAATTTACATTATTTTTTTTTATTTAATTATTTTACAGCACAGTAGGATCATCATCATCAACCAGGGAATGTAGTTATTATTTTAAGTCTTAGAAGGAGGCTTGGCAATCATCTTAGTCATCATAAGCGTATTTGGTTTGTATTTATCCTCAGCTGGTGTAAGTGAGAGATTTCATTATGGAGGATCAGTGGGGTTGTGTAACATGTGCGTTTGGATCATAGATATAGTCTGATCGATATTAAATCATGAAAGGCTTTGCTGAAATGTACAAACTTTTTTTGTTTCCACAAAGTATAAATTTGAGGTTATAAATCCAGTGGCGTCTTTTGAAATCAACAAATTGTCTGATGATTTTACTGTGGTTCTGCTTTTAAAATTCATATTGTCTTTAGAACAGAGTGAACTTTGAACTTATATTTTACTGATAAGGATCTAAATCCAATGCAGTTTAGTTGTTTCTGAATTACACACCATTCAGAAGAGGTACTATGGTTTTCTAGCTAAGTGCAACATCAACTTTGGTTTATGTGAAGTGTGTTCTGTCATTGCTGTGACAGTGCTCCTGGAGGAGCACGGTTGGAAAAACAGATAAAAATAAGCGGAGCAGTAGAAGGCATGTTTTTCTTATGATTATGTGATTCAGTGGAGAGTTTTCCTCTTTGATCGCAGCTCTGAACATCAGCAGCCTTTCCACACAGTGACTCAGTGTGTTGCTGTTGCTGCTAAACGGGATGATGATGTTATTGGTCGGATAAAAGCAAGAGACGTGACAGCGGGTGATGTCTCCCATGGTTCTCACTCAGTCGACGGGTTGATATGATGCAACGTGAGAGTTGTAGCATGAGGTGTGCTTATTGTTTGCCTCTTTCTATTTGTCTCTCTGGCTCCCTGTGTAGCGTGATGTTTTCTTGTTTGTCCTCATGTTTTTTTTACTTACCTCTGTCAGAACTCCTGCCTTAATAATCTCTCAAACTGCCTTTCTTCTGCTTTTCTCTGCCTCCCTTCACTTCTCTCTGTCTGTTTTATCACTCCCTCCCTCCCTGTATGGTCAGGGGGGAGGTGTGAGTGTAATTAAAAGCAGCAGGCTATTGTGTGCTGCTGTATATGCGCCTGTCCAGTCACCTGGTGCATGTAGTCACCTGTGTCGAGTGTTTAATTAAACATGTTTTATGCTTCTTATCAGCAGTGTTTCATTTGTGTCAGTGAAGCTTGTAAAACTGTAAAAGCACACATGCCTGCAAACAGATACGTGCGTGCGCTTGTGTGTGTTTGTCAGGGTGCGATGAAGTGGTGCGGTCCCATCCTCTGAGAGAGGCCGTTACATCCTACACTGACTCCCATCAGTTCTCCTACCCTCTGCTCCGGAGCTTGCCAGGGAAACGTTCTACCTGTCTCACACCTGGTCTTGACACACAAACACCACACATACACACAAAGACACAAACGCACTCTCCGAACACCGATGCGACAGTCTGTCACAGTGCCAGGATCCAAGAGGGAGGAGGCAGGTGTGAAAAGGCTCATCCTGACTGCACAAACACACAAGACGCCCTGCAGCCCAGAATAATTCACACAAAGCTGCTACAAGCAAAACAAAAGCAATGAAAAGATTCTATTCTATTCTATTAATATTGACATCTTTGACAAGTATATTTATTGACTGAACTGAGACATGTTCATATTTATCCTTAATCAGTATCTCTCAGACTTTTTTTTATTAGACCAGCTGTCAAAGGCCTGGCCGAGGTGCCATCTCATCAGCGGTTCTGTTCTGTTAATCCTCATATTACAGTTGGATTGGATTCCCTGATGGAATCATTACACTGCTGCTGAATTTTTAGAAAAAGTTCATCACTAGTGTGTTAACACAGATTAAAAATTGACAAGAGGAATCTTTTAAGCCATATGGGGAAAACCTAGGTAGGGAAAATTAACTGAACTAAGGCTTCTAAATACAGTAAGACTGAATCCCCACTTTCCTGAGTACGGTGGTAATGGGCAACTCTCTGATGTAGATCTGGAGTTGAATTAGCTCACCTGTGTTTGCTCAAATTTGCATTTTTATTTTTTAAATGTGAAGATCCCTCTTGGCACGTTCCTTGTGACTTCCATAGAGAAATTCCTGAAAACATTAACATCAGTTTGTTCTTTAGGTTCTATATTCTGTTGTTACACAAAACTCTGAACTTGATGCACTGATTTGACTCAAGTATTTATGTAGCAATTCTTCTCAACTTTATTTTCTCCTTATGATCACTTTTGGCTTTGTTAAAGCTTAATGGGTCATATGAGGTTGTAGAATCATTTTTAGCCCTAAAATCTGACACCTTTTGCAAATAGTCAAACCCCTTGTGCAGTGAGAAGCCTACAGCAAAGACGATGGAGCTGTGCTGCTCGTCTTGGACAACTGCAGCAAATATAGATGATTTGGGAATATTTGAGTACCATGATATTATGTTTTGTGATACTTTATCAGTTCTTAAAAATGTGCATTTGGATAGATGACAGCAACATGCTTGTGCACATACACATATATGCCTGTGTGTCTGTTTAAAAGCTGAGATTGTTTTGAAACAAGGTGAAGATATGTCCTTTCTTCACTGGACTAGGACAGTAGTAATATATATGTCGTTTTTTTTCCTCAGTCACACTAACTGACACACACACACACACATGTCCAAACAATGTCTCCCCAGATAGATGGGAGTGTTTTAGATGACAGTTGTCCCCTGCCACCAGTGTTGTCAGACATCACTTATCAGCTAAGGCAGTAATGGAGGAGAAACACAATTTCATCCTATCTCACCTTCTTACACTCCCCACGCTTTCACTTCCTATTTTTCTGCCTCCTGAGTTCCCACAAGACCTGGTTTTCCTGTGTTTTCCTGCTGTGTTATCTCTTTGTTTCACACCATTTGTTTTTCTTTCTGCTGTCATTTTCTTTGTCTGTCCAGTTTGGTGACCTTATGTTTAAAGCTGCCCCCTCTCCTGCTGGACGCACACTTTTCTCACAACCTTGTGCGCGATGGTTGTTTTTGTCATGCTATTGTTTTAAACTGATGTTTACATTGTACAGTAGGTCAGGGAGACTGTAAAGATTCAGGAGAGTTTTAATGGAGGTGAAAACCGGTGTATTTTATGTCTTATGAGTTAAGCAGCAGAGTTTGTGTGTTAATTAACTAATTTGTGAGATTAGAAACACAGAACAAAGCTAACAGCCATGAAGACAATTCTACATAATACATTCAAATATTTAAAATGTCTTTGCCAAAACTGTGCTCAACACATGCAATGCAATTCAAAGAGCTTTACAGATGACTCACAACCTGATAATAGAATAGTAATTACTATAAATGGATTGGTTAAGAAAGATCATGCAAGAAAAGTGAGCTTTAAGAAGAGAATTAATTAATTAATTAAAGGACATTAGTTTGCCTGCCAGAGATTCAGGCAGGGCGTTCCACGAGGTATATTAAAATCAAGCGAAAAAAACAAACAAAACAAAACCAGATAAAAGCGATGACGGACAATATGTCAGAGACAGAGAACTCTCATTTCCTGACTGACGCAGTCTCTCTGTCATTGCTGTCATAGTTTTACACTACCTGACTTTGAGAGCTTGCCATATATAGTTTTGAGGCTCTCTCGTCTACATTTCTCACAATTGATTTTTTTTCAATTTTTTTTTATCACTCTCTTTTCATAGACATGGCTT
The DNA here is from genome assembly GCA_032353495.1 of Ctenopoma kingsleyae. Classification (NCBI taxonomy): domain Eukaryota; kingdom Metazoa; phylum Chordata; class Actinopteri; order Anabantiformes; family Anabantidae; genus Ctenopoma; species Ctenopoma kingsleyae. Next base: position 11,179,171 of record JAUBNQ010000015.1, read on the forward strand.
CTACAGGACAGGCTTGGGGGTCCTGTAGAAGGGTTCTGCCACACGTCTGACTTAGTTAACACCGTCTCTTCCTCTTTAAGTTCATGTTTCAGAACTGCTGTGCTGAAACCTTTTTGAGTGCATTATTTGCAGTAGAAATGACTGAATTTCATCATGGGTTTTATTAATCTTTCATTTGATCTCCCTCTAGCACTTTTTTTCCTCTACACTGAAACATTTCTGCTGCAGCATAAAGACGTTGAGTATTAGTGCTATTATACTTAGTTAACAGGCTAGTTGCACTCTCAGATTTTACTTTGATCTCCACACCCCCACAACCTTCAAAGCTGGTTGACAGATGGAAATAATACATTTTGATGTCCTTCTGAGAAGACGTGTATTCAAATGAGCCAGAGTAACAGGCTACCTTTTGCTGGTTCAGGCAGCGTTCACAGTTTGATTTCATTCAATGCTTTTCTCACACTGTTTCAGAAGTAAGCACCCCGCGGTGCTGCTCTAGTGTAGCAGCAGACCTGCCTCTAAAAATACCTACACACGATCAGAAGATGCAAAACAGCTCCTGAAATTGCATCTATGTTTTTCTCAGAATTCATTGTTCTATTTTTTTTTTCCCCCCAACATTTTTGCACACCTTCTTCCTGTGGTCAACATGCATCCAGCATTGACACATTTTACACATGTGCTTGGTTCCCTGTTCTGGCATTTTGCATTGTTGTTTGCTCACATATGAGACAAAGCAAGAGTGAAGAACCTTGAAATGAATGTGGCCTGGTTTCTGTGCTCTTGTTGTCAGGCTTGGGGTATAAACACAGACTGGTGAAATATTTATCTGTTTCTGTGAGGCAGTTATTTCCCCCTGTGTTGCTCATTAAGCCAGGGTTAATTGTCTCTCTGGCTGTGTGTGTGTGTGTGTGTGTGTGTGTGTGTGTGTGTGTGTGTGTATGAATCACACCAAGACGAAATGAGGCACAGTGGCGATGGGAGATCAGTGATAGGATGAAGGAGATGGTGATGGTGTTTGCTTTGTAAAATGCATGGATACTAGGTCTTTCTCGTCTGTCCATCGCTCTTTTACACTTTTAGTCACAAACCCTTTGTCCACTTTTTTTCTTAACTTTTTCTTTTTATTCTATCTTCACAACAGGCTCATTTATTTGAATCTAAACCTAAAGCTAAAATATGTAACAATCATTCCACTCGGCTTCCCCAGCCCTCCCTCTCCCTGCTTCACGGTGCTCTTCTACTGTTTGTTGTGCTCTGCCACGCTCCGCACATCTCTTCAGGTATTAGTCTTACAATAAGTAAGGATGCTCCAAACCTTATTAATCAAGCAGAAATTGTTGAAATTCTCTGATTCGTTAAAAGGGCAAACCCTGCTCAGAAACTTTAAATATCTGCCATGCTGATCTGTGCGTGTGACTTCTTGTTTTTGTACAACATGAATAAAGCCAAAAAAAAAGAAGGGAATAAGATAAAGGGAAAACTATACAAAGAGGAATAACCTGCCCAGTCCAAGGTTATAATATCTCTATTGCTCTGCAGTCTACTTACAGTTCATATTATTTTGTTTTGCTTTTTTTTTTTCCTTTAACCGCCGGTGGGAATAAAGGAATATGGGAGAGGGAAGAAGAAGGAAGAAGAAATACAGTGTGTGATGTGTAGAGGATTGATGGAGCATCCTCTACACCTTGGATGAATAATTCAACCTCAGTTTCTGGTTCCCCATTTTGGCCTGGTCTCTGTCTCCCTCACACAGACACACACTAAATCCCTCGCTTTTTCTTTCTGAAATAGAAGTGGCCTTGCAAAATCGCCTGAATCTACTCCAGCTGGTATCCCCCCTTTCTTTAATCTCCCTCCTGCCCTGCCTCCATCCTGCTGGCTGTAGAGTCTTTATGATTTTTTTAAATTTTTTTTTATAAAGCATAGAAACTGTACCTATTCCCCCTGGACTCTATATCAGTTCTATTTATATTAGAAGATGATGAATTACTTCCCTCTACCGCTTGTGAAAGATGCAACTTTGTGCACACAGACAGGTATCTTATGTAAGCGTTGCTGACTGTTCCCTCAGGTAGCCTGAATAAGCAGACCTATTTAGCCTCACCACAGCTAACGGTGACGGCTAAGCGGAGCACATTTGGCGCCACTCTGCTGTTAGATGAAATGAATCAGGGTTACTCACTTGCACGGCTTCTATCCCAGCTTCCCCCCGATGCGATTTTGACCCGTGTGGATGTGAGTGTGACACTGAGAAGAAGCTTATCTGAACATGCAGAACGGTGTGGTTGTGCAGATAAGGGCTCAGTGCTCCTTGTTGTTTTCTGTCATCAGTTTTTCATCAAAGCAGAGGTCATGTGTGCATGCTCTTCACCACCTATTTAAAGTCTTTTTTTTTTATTTTTTACTCTGTCAGATCATCAGCCTTCTTGAAATACGAGAAATGGATCTGTTGTTTCAGAGCTTGCTGAACTCCCCTAACACGGTTGAGTGACAATATTTTTACAATAATAAACATTTCAGCATGAAGTTTTATGTTGCTGCTTTGTCTTTTTATGTGATCTCTTTTATCTTGTTTGTCATTTCCTTTCTTTGTATTATATTTAGACATCCCTTGTTGAGTGTTTTTTTTTTAATGGTTTTTCTGAATTATGATTATTTTTTTCTTTCCTTTTGTGCTGGAAAAACAAAAACAATTTTTCACTCATTATTTGAAAACTTTTATATAAAGAAAATGTATAGTTAATAGGGGAAATCCATAATATAGCTGTTATATGAAATACTATCCAGTATATGCATGATCTATATTTGCTAAATGATTTTTAGAACTACAGACTGAGTATAGTATATAATGTGTTAATATGTCACTACTCATTATTCTTCCGTCTAGTCTCACCTGTATGTCTTTTCCTTGCATTAGCATTCATGTCCAGTACAACTAACATGGTCATAAACCCATTTTTTTACTATTCCAAGTGTTAGTTTCAGCAGCGTCGACACAGAAGAAAAGATGCTCGTACAGCAACACACAGTAAACATGCCCAGGGGTGCTGTCCTCTCACCAACAACTCAGAAATACACATATACCGTTAGGTCATATAGCAGCTACATGCATCGCTAGCTTCTCCATAAATCAATGCTCCCACAACGATGGAGTTGGCATCAGTACATCAACCATCTGCTCTGAGGATGTGGGCCTTCAGTGTCACACACAAAAAACTGCTGTGCATTCCCATAAAAGACACAAAGCCTGATAGAAACAAACTTGTATGTAGCTGTTGTTAGATATAAGATAAATGGGTTTTTCTATTTGCAGCATATTTACTCTCCACTTGTTCCCGTTTAATGCATCGTTCTGTGTTTGTATGCCGCCTTTTATATTTTTCATGTGCACCTACATCTTCTTTGTCTTGTCATTTCACCTTTTCTCTGCTTCTCTCTTATTTCTGTCTCTCATAAGTATGCATACCATCCAGTGTAGACTCATCACCATCCATGTAAATGATTTAACACAGTGGTTTTCTGCCCTGTTTTCTCTTCATAGTAAACCCAGCCTCACTCTGAAGCTGAAATTTTCACACTTTCTGTCCACACATCTACCTCCATCCCACCACAGAGACGGCAGACTATTTTAAACATTTATTCTGCACCAGCTCATTTCTCCTCATATCAAGTCATCTCTGTGCTAATCCTTTTTACTCCTCTAACAATTTGAAATCTTTTCTGTTTCCTCCTGGAGTTTCATCATTCGCCTGTTGCCGTTGTTTGTCGTGAGATTCAGTCTTGTTGTTCTCCGACTCTTCTTGTTCTCTCCCCCGTCTGTCTGGCTGTTTATTTCTGTATTTATCCATAAGTGTGTGTATGTGTGTGTGTGCAGCCGTCTGAGTATTATTTCTTAGTTTGAGCTGTCAGTGCTTTAGCACCTGGTAGCCATCTTTTATTAAATTCAATTGAAATAACTAATTTCCTCCTCTGATATCTACTTTGTATGTGTCTTTGTTTTATCCTTCTGTTCTCTATCGATCCCACCTTTATCTTTTAGTCTGTCTTTCTTCATCTGGCCACTCGTCTCTCTTTCTCTCTTCATCTCTGGACAAAACAATCTAGATTTCATTTATAAAGAAAGATCTGCAGGCTTTGATATTCTGTTCACTAAG
>JAUBNQ010000015.1:11200801-11216785 GCA_032353495.1 Ctenopoma kingsleyae
TAAAATCCTTCTCCTAACATACAAAGCACTTAATGATCAGGCTCCATCATATCTTAAAGACCTCATAGAACCATACTCAAGTGGGACTGTTGGGTTCTCCACATTATTCTGTATATACTTATATTCTGTAAGGTCTCTAATCTTACAATGTAAAGTGCCTCGAGATGACTTTTGTTGTGATTTGGTGCTTTATACATAAATTCTATTCAATTCAATTCAGTTTTTTTATTCTTCACTGAGTACAAGATGAGTTTTGTGCTTTGCTGATTCTTGTGTACAGGAAAGGTGACATAAGCAGCTTTGTGTGACAGCTCGACTTCACCTCTGTTGCGTCAGTTGACTGCTGGGAGACGACTCAGTATGAGCCCACAGCGTCGTCTCAGCTGTAGGTGTTTTGGTAGCAGACGTCAAACTCAGCCCAGATATGCCGGCCAGGAAGAGCTAGCCCGTCATCTCTTATCGCAGTCATGCCAGTTGTAGTTTTTATGTTCTCCGGGGTATGTCAGCATGCAGCTCTCCCACATTCTTTAATAACAACTACCTTACATGGAACATTTCTGCTCTCGATTCAGCAAAGCGTCGTTATGTAAAATACTTTCTCTGAGCTTTTTTCAGGACTGTCAAATTTAATTTTGCTGTAGCACTTAGCCTACATGGTTATCCTCTGCCCATTTGGCACAGTAAGCAGACCCAAGCAAATAAACACAGATTTAAATTCAGTTTGATGCACTTTCCAACTCTGTTTTGACCAGTTCTCCTAGATTTGAATGCAGATTAGAATAGCTGGTAGCTTCACATGTAAACCCTCCAGGTCATGTAGCTGTAGCGGTCTATCCAAAGAATTATATAGAACAATAAAAGTCTTCAATCCTGTGTGTCTTCATTTTCAGTAATATCTAATGTAGCACAGTAATGACACGGCTTGTTAGTGAGGTGTTTGTCTGAGCTTAGCTGTTAATCAAGGGATTGGATGAGTTGCTGGTGAGGCATAAGTGCAATATTGCATGTTAATGTTTCAGGTGATAAAGCTATTCTGTGGTGTTTTCTTTGTTCTCACAGCTTTTAGGCTGTTCTGTTTCATGTTGGTCCTTGTACGGCAGCTTTGGACTGTGCCGTCCACTTCATGGCCGAAAGGGGCAGTATTGCTGCAATGCTGAGGTCTTGTTACTTCATTTATCATGACATTGTCGAGCAGTGTTACTGACAGTGCTTAGTTAATCTTTTTTAAGGAAAATGTCTGTTGCAGTCAGTGGTTATATAAACAATAGCAGTGTAGTTACACCGTACACATTCTGTGTATCCATATCCGCTGCAGTGGTTACCATGGGTTACCTGCATACTCTCTGTTTAGTTTGGCTAGAAAGTCGCTTAAATCGTTCAAATCTGAAGAAGAGATGAGGAAGGGGAAAGAAAAAATAGCCTACTGGGGGTATTTAAATGACTAGGTGTAATCTATTCACCATATGACTTGGTAGCTCAAGACCGGATTACAAACCCTGATACACTACCTGGACATTGTAAATTAACGTGTTTTTGTGCAAAAACTTATAAATCCCCAACGTAATGAACAGTTTTCCAGAGACAGGGTGTTAGATCTATTAGTTTACAGGTCACTCACAATGTGACACACGTAAATAGAAATTCAACATGGTGCAACGTCAGTTTCACATTCTCTGTTGTAAGTAGGCCTCCATTACTTTAAGATTACCTGGACACCCTTGAGTAAAATAACACATTATAGTGAGTGATTATTCAGTTATTTGGGAACTTATTATTGATTAATCATTCCTGGTTAGTTCCTTAGTAACTGCTTGCATTTTTATGTACAGTATTATAAAGTGTGTTAACTGTTCTGAATGTTTTGTAATCTACATACTAAACATGACAATTTTACATTTAAAAAATTAAATTTAAGCTCTACGGTGGAGAAATTACTATATGTGATGGTTACACAGTTTCTAAATTAAGTACAACCTAGTTTGGTCCTTCAGTACTGCAATTTCTTGTTAATAATCAGCCAACATTTTCACAGTTACTGATGCATCAGCAATAAGCTGATATTGGCCCCAGTACAGAATGATGGAAATGTGTTTTTCATTACTCCCCAAAACAGTGGCAGTAAAAGTTTGTTGCTATGCACGTTTCTTTTTGAAGGCAGTGCAGAATTGTTTTGTCCAAGTTGTTTCTTTGTACCCTACAGAGATAAAATCTGCCAGAGCGTAATGTAAGTGGGTATGCACAAGAATGTGTGTTTATTAGAGAGGTAGAGTCCAGCTTAATTAGGTTACACATTGCAAGCCAATCTGTGTGTGTTACCTTTTTTTTTTAACGTGTTTTGCAGAAGCAGTTTTTTCCTCCATCGCCCACTTTCCATCCAGTCAGTTTCCAGGTTGGACTCTCTTCAGTACGTCATGATAATGTGAGTGCCGTTGCACCACATCTCACATCTGCCAGATGCAAAAAAGGTGTTTTTGTTTTTTTTTGTTCAGGCAGCCAATTGCCAAATACAGCTTTATGCAAAATAGTTTCTCAGTGCAGAGTTTTGTCCCATTTCTTGGACCTGTATCCACAGTACAGCCATATACATGAACTTTGGATTTGGGTGTGTACATGGGATTAACTGTGTGGATTTAAATCTAAATGTGATTACTGGATTCTTCTCAGTGCCTCATTAGATAGTAGCTCTCTGGTTGATGCTGTCCCTTTTGAATAAATGCCAGATGCTATTGGTGGTTATTATGAAAGCAGTTTTTTACATTGTCTCATTTAGCTGTTAGCCGTGGGCAGTGTGTACCATCTGTAACTTTGGCCCTCTCCCACAGTCTGACACAGACAGTGAAACAAAGCGTACACTCTTCACTTCACTGTAGACAGCAGAAGTGTAAGAAATTAGTGTCTGTTAACAAATCATCATCCTGCCATTACCAGTTACTTTCCTTACGCAAATAATTGTCAGTGCTTCCCTGCATGTTCCTCTCTTCCTTCATTATTCTGTTCTCATTGTCCCTTTTCTTGCTCAGTTAAGTCGTACACCTCCACCTCTGCCAGCAGTAGAAATAAAATGGAGCTGTAGGAGCTTTGGGAAACCTAAATACAGCAGCCACTGCACCACTCTTCAGTCTTGGTCTTCCAGAAATAATGTCTTGAATTACCTCCCACTCTTATCCTGCAGTGGTCTGCTTTTTTTTTTTTTTACAAACACTAAAACGTTTTGTCAGTTTTCAACAGAATGCACCAAATTGCAGATTTGGCAGTAAATCTTTAGCCACAGCCTGGGTCTTTTCTTCCGTCGGAGAAAACAGCCCAGTGGTTGCGTCTATTGGCTGCAGATTGCTGCTGTCCATCCTGCAAACAGATTGTGAGCCTTTTCATTCAGTGCTTTATAACTCATGACAAATGCTTGTTCAGCTTTCCAGAGACCCATTGTAAATGTCAGTTTGTGGAGCTTTATAGACACTCACCCACAGATGCTCATCCTTACTTCCACTTATTTTTTTATATTATCCAGTTTTTATGAAGCTGACTAGCAGACAGTTATGGATTGTAAAAGAACTACCATTTGTGTAAAGTTGGCAGTAAACTCTTCTATCACAGGGTCATAAAAATACTGGCAACCTGTACACCTTGATAGCATCTTATCAAATAGTACCAAATCTACTTACCAAATCTGAATTATTTGAAATTCCTACATCAGTTCTAACATGGTTTACATTTTGACGTTACTACTAAAAAAACATCTTAGGTGCAGATATGTATTGTTAACCTGTGATATTAATTTGAAATGGATGAATTGGTCAGCCCAGTTGCCACTCAGTCAAAATTAAGGATGCTAACATTACCTGAATGTTTTTCACGAGCCATTAAAGGGTTCACTTGCCATTGCCACTTTCCACTGTAGATCATTTTAAAATTCCAACAGTGATCTGTCTATTTTCTGGCTCAAAGTTCTGTCAGTCAAAAACAGGCTCACCATGTGGTGAGAAGAGCCAGCGGGTCTCCAGCTCACAAACCATGCCAGGGTCTTCATGTTTGTTTAATTAAACCCCTTAGCACTAAGCTCTGATGTTTTTTTATTATTGCATTAACAGCTCTATTCAGTGGGCTCATGTGAAAGCTTTCATCTGATGTTTAAATTCATGCATCTCTGAACATAAACTTGTACTGAAACTGTTTTTCCATCTTGCATGTGTGTCTTAGTGTCTGATTTACAAAGCATAAAGGACAGAGGTCATGGAAGTTGTGACATGCTAAGTGTGCTACCTTAGTTTGATGAATAACAAGTTTTTCTTTGTGTGCAGAATCTCTCTGAAATGGCGTATGCATAAAGCTTAATATCTGGCCCAGGGTCTTAGCTTCAAGTGAAACATGTTCAGTCATCTCAGAGGTAAGTCTACTAAGGGAACAAATATATACATATATATTTTGTTTTCATTTTAAAAAATGAATTATGCATCACATGAGCAGAGGTTTGTTGCTTATTCAGATTTCATATTGTGGGAGCTGTATGACTGCTATGGTGGTTTGCTGTTTATTTAGTGTGGCGGTATCAATGTATATTTTGTGCTTTTCAAGCATTGCATTAGAGGCTTATGGGCAAACTGTGCAGGGACTCAGTCACCATGGAAACAACACTGCAGGCTTGTTAATCAAAGTGTGAGTGGGGTTGTCTGGAGGCCAGTGAAGGTAGTTAATTGACCAAATAAGACGACAGCGAACTGCTGACCCAATGCAGACCTCTCTGTCAGAGTCGATGCACCCCTGAGCTTTCCGAATCATAACGTGTAACAGTAGCAAGAGCCAAATCATGCATGCTTTGGTGCTGAAGAGGTTTCACTACCAATAATCAGTAGTTTGTTGTTGACAGTTTCTCATTGGTTTATATTGTGCAGATGTATTTTAGTTTCTCTCTGTGAGAATTTAAGTTTCTAAAAAGTCCAGAAATGAACCTTCAGCCTCAAGAGTCAGTATATTAAATATATTTGTTGTTAGATTTTTTTTTTCTCTGCAGAAAAAGAATAATCTTGTCCATTTTGTGTCTTTGTCATTGTTAAGATGCTGTGTGGAGGAGAGTAGGAGGGCAAGTTCTGTAGTCACTGCCATCACAGCCAGGTACCAGATCCAACATGAGGTATGCACTACCCTACTACATAGACCACAGTATGTAAAAGGTAGTTTGATATTAGGGGGCCTGGGATACAATCGTTTGTTTTTAGATGGATGTTGACCAGAGATTTATATAATTTGAATTTGTTTTCTATTATATGATTGCCTGACATATCCCATATTAACGATGTGTTTAGCTGTCACGTAACAAACTTCCTGGTCCAAAGTTGACCTACTGACATACAGTTTTTGTGCCAGCATTTTAATGTGTATAATTGATAATCACTATAATCTCTGGTACCTTGCTACTACATCCTTAAATATGTAATGTGGATAAACTTTTTGTAAACCATTGAAACTGAATGTTTTTTGTTTGTACTGCAGTTGGTGGGTTTCCAGATTGGTCCAATTATTTTTGTACACACACTTGCTCAGAAGAGTTTAGTCAAACTGTCATGTAAAATACAAAGATGTAAAGAAAACAAATGACAACTTTATCACAAGGATAAATAATGGTTGTACAAGTCATATTTTATTTCATGTGCTTTACAAGGATATAAATAATGGCCAAAATTACAAAATCAGTGTACTGGAAGCCCAAGCCTATGTACATTAGTTGGTCAGCAGTGATGTCTCCAAATAACCCATTTCACTCAAAATACCACCTCTACAGTCGACAACCTGTTTTTAAATCTCCAACCTTTATTTTGGTACCTTATTTCCAGTGCCACGTACTGCAAATCCCTTAGTCTTTTACATGTATGAACAATGAGTTGGCAAAATATCTATGTACATTTTATAATTGGATAATGTCTCATCCAAATACAGTAATACTGCGTTTAAAATAGTACATCTGCTAGATAAGTGTAGAGCCCCATGAGAAATGATGGAGGATTGACCTGACGAGAGTTAGCTAGCCACCTGCAACATTCACTCCGTGTATACAAGTATGACCATCTAGTTTGTTTTTTTTAAAGGATGGCCATCATTCTTAGCCCAAAAGTTTTCATCTCAGCATATAAAAATAATATAACATTAAGACAACAGTAGACAAGAGTTGCACAAGAATAATCATTATGATAATAATACTCTCATATTAAACATTAAAATGTCGGGCAATACTAATAGAATACTTTTTTTTTTTTTTTAAACGCCAGATGCAGCTTTGTTCACATAGGTTCATCATCCTTTATGATGAGACACACCCGTTGCATCTTAAGTGTGTTACAGCTAGTCCAATCACATTTATGCGCTTGTGCATATATCTCTGTATTTTTTGAATTAGAAAACAAAACAAAAACAAAAACCAACAAACAAAAGAGCCAGCCGGATGTCCTCGACCCCATAGCAACACTGGCACAGGTCCAGTAGTGCCTTTAGTGAGCCCATAGTCTATTACCAACAATTTGCCCTGTAAAGTTCAGCGCATAAAACAGATCCTGCAGAAAGTTGAGGCTGTTTTCATATAAGTGTACATTCAGAGCAGAGCGTCTGTCAAGATGCAGTCCTGTGTGTGTTTTAAGTGTCTGTAGGTTCAATGTTTATCGTGTCAAGCATCATGTGGATGGATGAATGTTAAAATGTTTGTAGTCAACCTTAAACACTGGAGTGACGTCCATGTTTGTAGTCCTTTTGTAGTCCATTTTGCATTGTATGTGTGACAAGGTCCGTGTTTAGGGCTGGCTACATTCTTTGCATTCCACTGTAATAGACATGAGCATCCGGCATTGCCCTGCAAATGAGATGACATCACTTATCGAGAAAGCCCTCACACCACGCCTCTCCACCGGCCCTCCTGCTCAGCAAATCCAAAATGGCCACCATGCTTCTCACAAGCCACATGCTAAACCTTTTACAGACAAGATTTTCTTCCCCCAAATAAAATAAGGTTTACAGCCAGGGAATAGTGGTTAAAGTAATTCTTAACATATACACACGTGCTGAAAAAGGTGCTAGAAAAGCAAAATATCACCTACGTCTTCCTGTGTCACAGGTCAAGTTTAAAGTAGTCAGCATTTTCACAAAAATAATCTGATATAAAGAATCAAAAAGTTGAAATACATTCTAGTAGCCTGCTGGATGAACCAGTTTGAGTCAAAATTGACTGTGCTACATCACCTCTCCTCTTTGATTTAAAAAAAAAACAAAAAAACAAAAAACTTTAAAAAGTCTGAACTCCCTCCAGTTGTCATGCTAGACAACGTCCCTCCTCATTGTCAGCTCCCACACTGGGCTCAACAGACAGCTAAAACACTGTTACGGCTCTTAGCAGTATTCTGGTTTCAAATCTCATTCAAGTTGTCAGCGGCATTTTGACAAAGGGGCTGAGATGTAGAGAAAAGCGAGGGATGGAGGCAGTTGCAGGAGAAAAAGGAGAGGGACAAAGCCAATGGTTACACCCATCAACAGGAAGAAAAGAAAAAGCAGAACAACCAACCGGTTGACCGCTGACTGACCGACAAACAGGAAGTGGAAAAACGGAGCTGACCATTTCCCCCTACAAGTGGAGACAGAGGTGCACCACAGCCCTGGGTTCAAAGGTCATGCGCCAGCCCTGCAGGCAGGAGGATGGGACCCAGGCCAAAGAAAGGGGGAGCAGAAACAAAAGAGAGACGAGAAAGAAGAGAGAGACAGCGCAGCGCCAAACATCATCATGCACTGGACAGGCTCAGCTAACGGGGCGGGATGTATTGTTTTTTTATTTTTCAGCCGGTGAGGCGACGGCAGTGTGCGTCGCTTGTGCCCAACTCCGGGGCAGGGCCCCGGCTCAGGGCCACCTCTGAAAGGCACACACACACAGGAGTGGACAAGGCGGGTGTATGTTAGAAAATAGTGGTCTCGTACTTGGTGTTGACTCCTCTCTTGGCCTCCTGACCTGGCTCGACAATCCACGGCACGTTGGCGTGGCCCTTCTGGTCCATGGACGGCTGCTCCATCTAACACAGAAAGAGACAAAGGAGAAGGGAAAGTGGAAACGGGGAAAAACATCGTTCATAAGAAAGGAAAACGAGAGGCAGAGAGTGAGGTAGGACAATAACATCATTTTCAGTGACCTATGTATTCAGAATATTGAACATTGTTGAAAAAAATAACTTTATTTTTAGAATACTTGTGGTGAAATTATTATTTCCTGGTTTTGAAAATTGACACTTTGTACACTCCAGGGGCAAATTTGAAATAACGTAATTCTAATAAAGTCAGTGAAATCAGATTGACGTGGTAGAATAATGAATGAAAATAATGTAATGGAAAGTAACTCAAAATGTTAGAGGGAGAAAAAATGCAGACATGGAAGCAGAATGGAGAACACAAGCTAAAGCTCATGTCTGACAAGGATTTTATGATTTTGTGCTGCAGTTTTGACCGAAGTCTCAATCTGTTTTGATTCGTTTATATTATGTGTCACATTACAGCGTCAGTGTTTTAAAAAAGGCATTAGCGACCTGCTTGTGTTTGAGTAAACAGAAATAATCTCAGAGTTCTGCAGTAAACTAACAGAGTTTGTCTTATCTTCTCTCAACAGACAGCTACACCATCAATACAGACACTAACTATTATATTAATCCAGTTCTCTATCCTCTCCCCTCTCACACGCACTGACAACCACAGCAAGACCTTATAATCTTGTTAGGGGGTTACGGGATTAAGGACATACAGGCACACTTTCGATTTCACAGCACCATAACAGCATACTGAGCAACAAATTCACCCAGCGCACCACCAAGATCAAATTCATCAACCACACATGAAGTTGTGACAGAATAATGTCTGCTTTCAAAACAAGTTTTGTAGTTTGATTTTCTGCAGAAGGGTCTGATCATAAGAACTTGACATGATGCTGCAGGGAAGGACACGGTATGATTTGGCTGTTCAGCGACCGTCCAATGCAATAGATACCGTCAGTACATCTGAATAATTTCTCAGCTCATTATATATACTGACAATGCAGTCTTCTTTTAACTATCCTTTAACAATTCAACCTCCTCAATTGTGAGATGAAGGTGTGGATGAGGTTTGGTTAAAAGTAAAAACAAAGTGTATTGATAGCATTAGTTGAGTTTCTTATAGTTGTAATTAAGTGTAATCTGTTATTGCTTGAAAAAAATGTAGTCATTTATTAAATGTGCATCTTTACAAAATAAGTGTATCCCATTCACGAGTTTAATTTGTGCACTGGTGCACATAAAAACATGAATTGGACTGGCTTTGCAAGACTGACTGCAGTGCCGTACCTGTCTTTTTTGACAGCAGTGCTACTAACTGTTGCATTGAGAAGGAGGTAGTAACTGAAGAGTGAGACACACAAAACACAAGGCTGCAGAGTAAGGTGAATAAAAGCGACAGAATAAAATGGAAGCACTTACAGACGGCGCATTCTCCTTTCTAAAAGAAAAATCATGTGGAAATAAGGGATAAGAGAAGGAAAAGCGTGAAGGACCTGTGACTGAGCTTTGTGAGGAAGATGGAAGAGTCGAGGGGGAGGAAGAGGAGGGTGGAGAGGAGGCCGGTGAGGGGTGTAAATGTGGCCCAGTGACCAGCGGCTGGAGGGGGGCATGATGACCTACAGGGGCAGAGGTCACATAAAGGTCAAAGTGCGCCTGCTTGTTTTCACCAACAGCGAAAACAACAAATCAGCTGCAAAAAGCAAAACCACAGCAATGACAGAGCAGCTGCATGGAAACAGGAAAAAAGCAACAGCACTCCAAAACCAAAGCAAAAACCATGGCAACAACATGGCAGCAAAGTCATCACCCTGGAAACAGCGTGGGACAGCAGCATCACTGCAATACAGCAAAACTCAAGCTGAAGTAGACCATGTTACACCACATTTATATAGCAACTACTACACGGCAGCAACACTCCCACCAAGACGAGTAAGACAAGCAACTGATCATTCCGCAAAAGCAGCTTCACAAGCCACAAGTCTTGTTAGTTCTTTTTTTAATTTTCTCTAAATCCATGGAAAATTCTGTCAGCAAGGACAGGGAGCTTCTCATCGAATTTCAGCTCTTGAAGTCTTGAAACAAAAGTCCGAATTCAAATGTGAACATCAGCTCATAGATCAAGCAAAACTGGACCAGCTGTTTGGAAACAAGCTATTTTCACACCACCAGCAGGCAGAAACAGAGCGTTAACATCAGTCTTAGACGGTTCATGTCACGTATTTTAATGCCATTGAAGCTACACTCAAATTACAATAACATGCTGATGCTGATCAAAGACAAGAGCTAACACTCATAAGGGCAAGGTAAGTGGATGTTGAGGGATACTTACAAGCACACAACACACACAACATAAAAATGATAATGAGAGGGTGTGGAGGAAAGGATACTGGGCAGAGAAACAAAGCAGCAGTATTTTAAAGCACAGGGGCTTCAAAGGTGCTGCAGGATGGAGATTATGGCTGGCAGGTGGCAGGAATATTAAGTGAATCCTGCAGTATCTTTGTCCTGCTGTACACCACAAGTCATTAACGCCAAACCGCACACACACACACAAACACATATATATGAACACAGGGAGGGAAAAAGTCAATTAATGTAACGGTAGCTGACTCAGCAGATTGTGTGTACTCATGGTGTCGTCCATCATCTCCATAGGCACACGACCATCCACAAGCTTTGCAAAAACACACAGACAGCAGGAGAGCAAATACACAAATACAGCATGTGCTCTTTTCTTGTCCTCCATCTCTCACTTATTCCTCACTGTTTCACATCTTGCTCTAACTTTAGAAAGTGAGACCATTCCTCAGAGGCTGCCAATTCTCCTCCATCACCATCTCCTCCTTCTGCGACTCACAGTAATGGTCTTAAGTTGAAATACACTGACATAGCAGCCACCGTAACTCTATACCCAGTCTTTAGACACACATGCCAGCCGATCCATGTTAGTGGAGGAGGAAGTGTGTGCAGATTTAGTATGACTATTTTAAAGCTCCGTCTGGGGTTAATAGGAGGTTGACGTTGTGGTTTGTCCTGGTAGGCCACCTCAAAGGCCACATGTGCTTGTACAGCTATCTTTGTAAGGACTCTCAGTGACATAATGCATTCCCTAACCCCTAACCATCACAACTAACCCAACTAACCTCAACACCAACCTAAAAATCATTTTAAGCTGAACCCTAAAACCAAAATGTCTTTACTCCCATGGTATAAAATACAGATTGGTCTTCACAATATGTAATATCACAAATGGGGTGATCAAGTATAGCAGAGTATAGCACCATTCCAGCACATTCAGCTTTAAATACAAAAAGTTGGCATCAAATCTCAGGTCAGTCTTGTTAACTTATTATTTAACTGATAACTTATAGTTTCTGAATAAATTTTTTTAGGTTTTGGGCCAACATTACAGCATTCTGGGCAGACGGTAAACATCAGTTACACATTAAATGAAGATACAGCTTGCTGTTAAATAATAGGTAAAAAAAATTATGTTTAGATTAGGTTACATTAAGTCTTAGGTGCAGAGGTTAGAGATAGGGCTGTGGATGTGTGATGTCACAACATGGTAAAACCATGTGCAAATATTATGTATAATATATATTGGTTTACCAAACCTAACAATCTGTAGATCACAGAACTCTACCAATACACTGACATCACATAAACCTATAGTAACAACACTATAAACAACAGGTTGGTCTGCAGATTCTGTTGCAGCTTGAGTATTTTATGTTGACACACACCTGTCACAGACCCCTGTACACAGTATTTTTCCCAAGGATATGATAGACTGAAACGCCAGTAAATAAATTCTCTATGCAAGGCGGTAGTATGTAGGAGTTATATATGATGATTCTTTATCTTCTTACACACAAACACACTCCCTGCAAGCCAGCCTCCCTGGAGCCCTACGCAAACAGCCCTCATCAATCAGGTGAGTATACAAGAGACTTCTGGGACAGAAAGACTGAATGGACACTTAACAGATCAAACATAGACCTACACCTCTGCCACGTCTTTTCTTAGGCCAAGACTCACACGCTTACAAAACTCATGCGATCTGAGATAATCTCATAAACCTGAGTTGAAAACAATGCAAATGAACAGGGATAAGAGGTCAGGACAAATCATAGCAGAGGGATGGAAGTTATGATCTGACTGTAGTGTAAATGGAACAAAGTCAATGAGATGCTGGTTAGAATTGATTAGAAGCAGATACGGAAAAGCTACATTTGAGTTAAGGGGTTAAAGTTTGAGATGTGACATCGGAGGTTAAAGTGAAAATCCATCCCAAAATAACCTCTTCTGAAATGATATTTGATTGGTTTATCATTGTCTTTTAAAAAGCAGAATCAAAAACACCTGGAGTTATGAAGTGAATTTCAGTTTTGGGATGGATTTTTCCTTCAAACAGCAGTGATGCTTACAGCTTTGCGGATGTTGACGCGGGGTTTGGGAACAGGTTTGCTGGGCTTGCTGTCAAAACTCTCAGGCAGTGTGGACGATCCGTGACCGCTCTTCCTGGCCTGCAGAGCCAGCTGGTAGGCCACCTCAAAGGCCTGGCCCAGCGTCAGGATGATCTCGTACGCCAGGTTCTGAGAGGGTAAAGGTCAACAGGAATAATATGCAAATGTAATATTACAAGTTAAATGATGATGACACTTGTGTGTTAGTCTGTGCAAACACTGTCAGTACTGACCACATCAAAAGCAGTGAAGACGTGGCAGTAGTGGTGACTGGACTTCAGATCTTTGGTGATATAGGCAAATGTAGACAGATCTTCTGGATCCTGAGCCGCGCATGAGATGTTACGAATCTCATGCTCTGCGATGATATTCTGCAGAAAATGAAGAAAAACAGTGAGGGAAGATATAGAGGTGCAGAGAGGTTCATTATTTCTACTGAGCCATAAAAAAACAAATGCGATTTATTATTCATCTCATATCACATCCTAAAACCATAATCACTGTAGCACAATTTTGGTTTGAGAGTTTTCTGGAGTCACTGAGTTGGAATTTGTCCTCTGGTAATGTCTCACGAGAAAACTCAGACGGTCTGTTGTGTTACTTAAAGTACATCTCAGTGCAGTGAATTATACAACATCAAAGCTTAAATAGAAAAGTTTCAGTGAGTAGGAAAACATTTTTAGTTAGGAGTTGCTGCAGCAGCATCTGGTCTGTGTTTTAATTCTGTTCATATATGTGTACATACTATAATACATATAAAAATAATACAAATCAAAGCAGCAACATACCATGGGCTTGTAAAAATGTACAACTGTGTACATTTTTGTAATGGGAATCACAGAGAAGCTGGAACAAAGCAGTTACATAACATACTGTCCAGTATGACTTTAGTCATCTTTGTCTAAAATGCTATAAAAAGATATCAACCTATTAATTGTTTTGGTGAGAAATTCACTGTCTGTAGTTTTTTTTGTTGTTACAGCTTCCTATATATCATCCTTAATATTC
Source organism: Ctenopoma kingsleyae (assembly GCA_032353495.1). Lineage (NCBI taxonomy): Eukaryota > Metazoa > Chordata > Actinopteri > Anabantiformes > Anabantidae > Ctenopoma > Ctenopoma kingsleyae. Next base: position 11,214,327 of record JAUBNQ010000015.1, read on the forward strand.
TCCTTTTCTAACACACTCTGCTCGGTACATTAGTTACAAAATGATCTAAGATAAGATGAGGAGGATCTGAGATGTAGGTTTAGTAGCTGTTGCATATCAGGAACATACTGGGGCATGTCTCTGAGCTAGTTAGTTTTGATGCAGAATGATTTACGATTGCCTGATGGTCACATAACAGGCAGCGCAGGCACATTAGCTCTCACACCTGTGATCTTCAACCATGCAGAGCCAGGAAAAGAGAAAATGTGTATCTGATCAACTGGCAAACTGAGCTGTCAAAGACATGATATCATTGTTGCTTAACTTTAATATTTCAATGTTTGTGTACATTTTTATGTGGCTGACTACCTCAGTTAAAGTCTGTGCAGTGCTGCCTGCCTTAAAATGTATTAACTAACTGCAAATGATCTTCTGATGTGTGCGTGATTTTATGTATAACTGGTGTTTGAATACATTGCAAGCAAACCACTTATAATTAATTACCTTCTCACCTTTTTTGCCAAACTAATTTAAATCTTATACACATGGGAATTAGTGCCCGAAACTGTAATCTTATGGTAGCTGTCCAGTAATTGATGGAACAGTGTGAAATATTAAACACTGAAAAACACTTCTGTCTGTGTGTAAACTGGGCATGCTGACACACTTTGGACAACTAACACTCAAATGTCAACTTTGATGAAAAAGGAAGGAGGTGTTAATAAACTGTGTGAGATTGCTTTAAAAAAAAAAAAACCAAACAACAATATTAAAGCTTTAAAAGTTATTTCAGCTTTTAAGGATTGTATTAAGGAACATTCAGTTCATATATTTCTTACTGATTATTTTGCATTCTGCCTTCTTTCACACCTTAATAATTTTTACACCATATATTCAGACAGGCTCCGGCAGAAGCAGACGTCAGTGCTGGGATGCAGGCCAGACCTGACACCTCTGAATGTCACACATGTTCAAAAGCTTGACCTTTCATGTGTTATTTACAGTAGGCATCAGATGCAATGAGCTGTGAATGTTACCTTATTTGTGGCATCGATGAACTTCACTCCTTTGTAAGATACGGAGAGTATGATGGTCGGCACTTTCTTCATCTGTTCTGTCGACTTCTTGGAGGACACAAACAAGGTAGAGACAAAAAGAGGACGGAGGCAGCAGTGACTTTTGAGGCACTTCATACGTGAATGACAAAAAGTGGCACAGGAAACTGCTGCAGTAATGGACTTTCCACACTACAGTTTAACATTATAATTAGTCTTGGGTGAATCAATTTAAGGCAGTAGGGATCAAAACTAAATTTAATAACCTTTTAGTTTTATACAGGACGTGATTCAAGCTGCTACATACTTATTAAATAATAAATAAAAATGTACACAGGACAGTAGAAATAAAAATAATGAATTGAGTAAATTTAACAACCTATTGATGATTTCCTTGAGTCAATTCAAATCATCTCCTAAGGTCAGGACTGGAGTGCTGCACATCCAGTGAGTCTGTTCACCTTTAAGCCAAATGAGGTTCCTGCTGTATGTCTGTACTCATTCCTTTAAATTACATACTTCTCATGTGTGTCGATTACCTATATTTCATCTCGTTATGCAGTGAGAGACTGTGCACAATCGTGTGATTTACAATGAAGTCACTGTCATCCTCTGAGCTGTCATTCTACCTGTCAGAAGCTTTAATATAGTCAAAGAAATACATGTGAGATCATCATCCCAGTATCCACATTTCTATCGAAATCTCTTTTTCCTTCCTCCCCCAGTGGAATCTACTTGCTGCTATTCTTCCCATATCGGTATCTTTTCTTTGTTCTGCTCTTTCCTCCCTGCTCGTAGCGTGTTGCTGCTGCAGTTCGGCCTGTCAGGATCAGGTAGTACTGAAGAGCTGACAAGGGCAACTCTGTTCCCAATTTCACTGGCTGATACCCAGCTGGAGGCTGTGAAGTTACAATTTAAACGTTCACATCTACCTCCGCAGCAGAGGGATGAAAGAAACGAGACATAGATGGAAGATACAGTATGTCACGAAGTTATAGTACACCCGTCACATTTTTGTAAATATTTTATTATATCTTTTCATGGGACAACACTGACGATATGACACTTTAATGTAATGTAAAGTAGTCAGTGTACAGCTTGTATAACAGTGTAAATTTGCTGTCCCCTCAAAATAACTCAAAACACAGCAATTAATGTCTAAACTGCTGGCAACAAAAGTGAGTACACCCCTGTGAAAAATGTCCACAAAGTGTCAATATTTTGTGTGGCCATCATTATTTTCCAGCACTGCCTTAACTCTCGTGGACATGGAGATCCTCTTCCACTCCTCCATGATGACATCACGGAGCTGGTGGATGTTAGAAACCTTGCGCTCCTTCACCTTCCGTTTGAGGATGCCCCACAGATGCTCAATAGGGTTTAGGTCTGGAGACGTGCTTGGCCAGTCCAGCACCTTTACTCTCA
>JAUBNQ010000015.1:11216798-11230965 GCA_032353495.1 Ctenopoma kingsleyae
GGTAATAAAAGCCTGAATGATATGATGTGCATCTCATGGCACAGAACAGTAATTCAAACCTTGGTATGCAGCAAAAATGTGTCGGACAGAAGAAGGAGACGTAAAAGAATTGTTACTGGATAAATTGTCATTACTAACATGATGTTTTGGCAACACTGTCATTCCAATAAAGCCATTTGAATTTGAATTTTGGAAGAAGCCCTCTAATGTGTCAATGTAAATATAGACACAGAAGAAAAGAGAGAGGAGGGGAGAGTGTTGCTCATGAATATTAAAATTTATCTTCACACTGCAGCAACTGGGGGCTACAGTACAATATGAAGGAAAAGACATAGATGGCAAGAGACAGATAATACCAGTGAGAAATGGAGGAGAGCAAGAAGAGAAAGTGAGCTGCGGAACAACACAAAGGGTGAGGAAGAAATAAGGTGCTTTGAGGTAAAAGGGGGATTGTAGTGTATCGAGCCACCCAGCCAAGGATATTAAAAATAAATCCCTCAATACACTTAATCTGCCGTCACGATATTTTAAGTTTGTGAGTAGTAGTGTGACTGTGAGAGCACTCAGGCTATAAGACTGTGTCCCAGATTTAAAGGCCCAGTAAGATTTTTAGAGGAAAAAATGTCTTTCAGAAAACAGCCTCACACACTCCTGTAGAGTGGTTACAGACTAGAAAGAGTTTAGCTTGTTTTAAAATTGATCATTGGGCCATGTTACGAGTATAATCACAACTCAATGGATAATTCTGGTTCATTCCAACACAGGTCTTAATTTTTTTAGCATCTTTGTGAGTTAAAGAATTTCATGTGATGTCCTGTTCATGTTGTTGCTGTATCTTTCTTTCATACATATTCTTCTGCAGCAGCAGCAGCAGGAGTGAAGTGTGTTAAACTGTGCCTTACCCTCATTTTGGCACAGGCATCTTGTGTGGACTCTGTCCCTCTCAGTTCCTTCACCAGCATGGAGCCCAGGTACTGTGGGAAAGACACACATGGCATAATAAATAAATACATCTGGTATATGTGTATGGTTATGGCTTTATCGAAACCTTCTAAGGCACTCAGTTTTCATTTCTAGTAGAGATCCCAAAGTTTTAGTAAAAGCATTTGAGAAGCTTGAATCAGAATGTTTGGCAGTTTTTTCAAACAGGTTTGTTGAAGCATTGGGGCATTAATTCAGATGTCAGCAGAATTACATTAATTAAATCAAGCTAAATATAAGTTGTTCTTCCACCTACAGCAGTTCTGGATTTGACAGAAGTGAATATGATGAACACAAAGCCATCTGCTGTCAGCTTTGTCTTTGTGGTTCAGATAATGAGGATGACTGACTGACTGACTAGTCATAGCCATCCTCTGAAATGACGAACGGACCTCCCTGATGCGTCCCTCAGCCTTCCTGAGGAGGACACCGATGTCTCCACCAGTGCTACTCCTGTCCAGAGCCTGACGGCCACAGTGTCTAGCAGTTGTGAGCCTGCTTCATGCCTTAATTATGATAAAACGGTCTGAGTCACCCTGGCTGCAGCTGAATGCTAAACAAATTATTGCTGAGGAAAACAGTGATGTCTCCATCTGTACCACTGCTGTTCAGGTCCTGATTGGTGACAGCTGCTTCTGTCCTGATAACCACCATTACATGGTACACTCAGTCTACTAATACACCAACAGCAAGTGCTGACTGCTGGATTCAACATCATGGACAAATCAGTCCTTCTTGACAACTTCAGACCAGAGTACTTTATCAGACCTGTCAAGATGTTTTTGTCAACTTAATAAAACATCAACTCCACTGTTTAAGTAATTTGTGTAAGACTCAGCTGTTCCAACGTGGGGTTTCATTAAATGCACACCGCAGTGATCACATCAACCTTGAGCGGCTCCTAGAGGGACATCAACACTAGAGTCTGGCAGGCGCCTTCTGTCTGGTTTCTACCATTGTCAGACATTCTGCACACGTAGTATCTGATTTAATAAAGAAGCTACTAATGGTGACTGTTTCACAGGGACAATATTTATGTCGACATTAGAGCACTTAATGGGTGTGACATTGACCACCTCACAGTGCCCTTCCAGCATATGGAAGGGGCTTATTCCCTTATGTGGCACCTAACAAGGCTTTTAGTGAATTAGAAGAGAGATATTTACAGCTGCGTTCATCTCTCCTTTGTGACTCTACAGTAAACAACTCAAAACAACCTTTTGGGCAAATTGCTTTCTGTGACAAGTTACCTTCTGTATAATGCAGACTGTGAGTCATGTTTTGGTTTGGGAGTCTGATCCTTGCTGGATCAGATTGTCCTGATGTGTTAATACTTGACTCAAGCTAACAATGTTAAGTCATTGTTATAGCAGGGTTACTGGCAGTTATGCTAGCGATTGCATTATAGTTGCACACATGACCAGATGCTGTCTCGTCAGTGATTCCTCTGTGGTAGTCATTGTTGGATTGCACAAACACAAAAGTCCTTTATTAGTTCTTCTTGAATATGATTCAGATGTTGGTAAAAATAACAAGACTAAAGTCTACAGCCACAATAGCAGCAACCCGAGCATGTCAGAGCCACAGTTAGTGGATAAGTGTAGACACCAGATTTTAGGGTGATCTAACCAATAGCTGTTTGACTCCAAACCACCAATGTAAATCTCAAACAAAGGTCTGGGGATTGTCAAAGTCAACAAGCATCATCCTCTGGAGACCACAAATGTCTGTAGCAAATGATGTACCAACCCGTTTGGTGGAAAAGATCTTTGAAAAACAGTTTGAGTAGAGTCACATTTCTACACAAGCTTTCAGACTGATGTGAACGAGCATGCAGAGGTAATGTTGAGATAACACTGGCTGCTGATGTAGAGTGTGGTAATGACATTACAGTCTACAGGGTTTTGTGGGAAATAGATTTGTTCAGATAATATTTTTGAGCTCTGCTTGTAAAGCTGACATAATAAAGTTAAGATGTCATCTGAGGTTGTGCTGGAAGTAGCAGAAAAAGTTTTTTTTTGTTTATTTAGAGCCTGAGATGAAAATGAGAACGGCGCTGATGCATCCTTTATTCTGTCCTTTTGGCTTATTACCATCTCGCTCTCTCTATTAACACAAACACAATATACTCTTTTCTTTCCCCTCTCTCTCTCTCATCAGTGTCTTATCCATCTAATTTATTCTTATTCACTCTCCATCTCTCTTCGGCTTGCCAATATTCACACTGAGCGCTCTGCCTTCCTCTGTTGTGGCTCCTGCTCATTTATCTCACTTTCTGGAGACTGTTGTCCTGGGACAACGAGTGTTAGAGATGTTGTCATAAATGGCTCCGTGGAGCACCTCCATATTTTCCCTTGGTGGCCCACCCAATGAGTGTTCCCCTGTCCGTCCCAAACCCACTGTGTAGTTATGTCAGAAGCATAATGGTCCACGCTGTTGCTATCAATCTTCTGAGGTGAGAAAATGCAGAAGGGGAGATTTTGACAGAGTATGCTCACTCTTGGGATTCTTATCTCTTGTTCACTGCATCTCTCTCTTCTTACTTTCGTTCGTATTTGATTGCAGAACCACATTTGATTTCTCATCTCCCCGTTCTATTTGTTCAAGCATGTATTTTCAATCTCTCCAACTACATTTTTTCTTCTCCTTCTCCCACTCTCTCTTATTTAATCTAGCTCACGTCTACACCATGTCTTCTCCACAGTGCCTCAGAACCAATCTGAGACACTCAGTTACATTCCTCTCATTGCTTCTGAGACTCCGTCATATCTCTAATTGCTTTCTGCAGTGTTTTTTACCTACTCCAAGTAAGTAATCACTGCAGTCTTGCTCATGGACAATCAGAGGAGCAAGGCTGTATCCGTGGTAACGTGGGTTTATGTCATCCTTTATGTAACTGGTAAAGGTCTAAATTTACCAAAGTGCTGAGAATAACTGAGTGCATTATTGACTCAAAGGTGATGTTGAGGGGCACTGATCTTTCATGTATTACAAGCTTCATTGCGCACTGATAGCATTTAAATAAAGCTGGACAGAAAATTATGGAAACTATTTTGATAATTAATTATTTGTTTAAATAAAATTCACTAGTTCTGGCTTATAAAGTGGTAATGTTCACTGTTTTTCTGTCTTTTATGACTGTAAACTGACTTGTTGTGGACTGTTGGACAAAACAAGCATCACAAACACAATTGACATTTTTTAGAGGTCAAATCAATCCACTGACAAAACGATATATACCCATATTTAAACTGTGAATGCACACAGATACAATAACTCACATAGGCTTCATAGTCACAGGACTGAAAGATCAGCTTCTCTGGGTGATGCTGCCAGTACTGCACCGGAGTGGACGAGGTAGCCTCATTGGGCGGACGTAACGTGATTGGCTCGCACCACTCGCCTGCCTGAAATGACAACCAATCGCACATCAGGACACAGAACTGGATAAAACAAGACTCACAAGATTACAAGATGCTGACACGTTGACATAACTTGTTGGCCTGAGTTGAAGTTCATGCTGTAACAGTTTCACTGATTTGAACATGAACATGTCCACAGGAAATTAAACTCGGATGAATTATGCTCGGCTTAATAGTCCCATATTTTACACTCTTTAGCAAAGACTGCTGATCATCGCCTTTTAACCCAGCAAGCTTTCACCTTTTAAAAATAGGAAATGCCTACAGTAAATCCTATGTGCATACTTCTGAAATGTCTGTGGATAACAATTAAAGCTTGTTTTATAGTTTCTCATTCTTTGGTAAATGAAACCAGATGTGTTGCAGGGGAAGGTATGCACACATCATGTCCCACAGACACCATGTTTATGTGTCTGTTCATAACTGTTTGCTTGTGTGTTGTAATCTCGGTTCGAAACTTGATGAGGGACAGAGGATGTGAGAACTTCTGCACTAAACTTTTAGGAGCTTTAACAATATTATTGCCACTTTCCCTTCATATACTTTGACATTTTATGTCCCCAAAATGTGCCTACTACTACAAAAAAAGGAGAGTACAGATGGTGAGGGAAGAGCCAAGGGAAGAAATATTTGTGAGTGTAACCAATCATCTTTTCTCTAATCGTTGTGTTTCTATTCTGGCAAAGCTGACTCAGTGCGACCTCACAGCACTGTGTCTGGAAAAAGAGGGGATACACAGTGACACACACGCACACACTTTAAGAGATTGTGCTGGATAACCCCATGTATGTGTTAGTCTGTGCTGTTACGCTGTGTGATTCACACAGAGACACAAAAAATAGAAGCACAGCTGCTGCGTCACGTGTGCACACATGTAAGTGTGTGTGTGTCATATATTTATATATCATGTTAATGCAGAACTATAAAGTATCCCCTCTGTTGATAAAGTTTTTTAAAATGCTGTTATTCTACAATAACAAGCACCTTGCGTGTATTAGAGGCAGATTACGGGAGGGAGGTCAAAATCTATTTGCCAAAGCAGCAGATTATGTCTGATTGCATTTGTAAGCATGACAAAATAGCTGTTGCACATCCACTGAATTGCATTTTGAAGGATTTTATAGTACTCATTTTGAGGCATCTGTCAGATACCATTGCAAAGATAAGAGTTACAAGTAAGTAAGAGTCAGGCAAACTGTATAAGAAGTATTTCTTATGGCATTCCCTGCATCCCTGGGAGGTGACCAAGGAGTCGGTGCTCTTCTTAAAAGAGCTTTGGAAGTCCTCTGCAGAGAAACTGCTAGAAAAACAACTATCTTAGTCAAACCTTAATGTTAGAGCAGCTATATGGAAGTTTAAGCTGCATTTAAAGGGCTCAGAGCATGAAGAATGAAACTCTCTGGGCAGAACTCTGTGTCCCATCACCTGCTAATATCACCCCCCTGTGGTTACAAAATCATGGCATGGGGGTGCTCTTCAGCAGCAGGGATCAAGACTAGTCAGAAATGAGCAAAGGGTGAATGCAGACAAATAAAGAAAACCTGCTCCAGAATGCAAGCAACCGGGGACTGGTCTCAGGATTCATATTTCAACAAAACAACCTGAAGCATACAGCTAAGGTCAACACTGGATTGGCTTCAGGACAAGTCTCTGAATGTCCTTAAGTGGCCAAGACAAACCCAAGACACCACAGAGCATCTGTGGAGAGACCTGGAGATGGATTTCCATAAAGTCTGACAGAGCTTGGGAGGATCTGACAGGAGAGACTGCCCAAATCCAAGTGGGAAAAAGCTTGTAGCGAGTTGTCAAGCGGACTCAAAGCTGTAAATGCTGCCAAGGAGTTTCTACTGAATTAAGCATCTAATCATTTCAGCAATGTGGTTTTTAGGAAATGTGACTCAAGCAAAAGTTTTTAGCAAATGCTAATACTCATACTCAATACTCATACTCACTCATTACTGGCAGTATAATGGTGTATATATGTATGTAAATACAACACAATACAATGTTTATAGTAATGTAGGAATCTAATTTGTATATACTTGTTTTTGGTGCTCTATGGCACAGAGGGATAAACTGTATCAGGCTTTGAATACAGATTAAACAATATGACAATTTGAAAACATAAAATATCACCAAACTTTGTACATATTTTTATGACCATTCATAATACTTCCCTTTAGTCCATCCCTCTCTATCCCATCTCCTGCCTCCATTCATCCCTCCATCCTCTCCTCCCTTCCTCACCATGCTGACTTGGGCCATCTGTCGTTCCAGCTTGGATCGCGGCACGTCGTCGAAGTAGTTGTCATTGCTGCGCTGCCTGCGCCGGGCGTCCGCCTGCATGATGAGGTGCTGCACGTCCAGAGATCCACCCGGGACCCCCGCTGTGTACGCTGCCTGGGCAACTGATGGGCTGAGCTGGGGAGGAGTGTGGTTCCCACCGGGCTCCTGGGACAGAGCGGGTGGGTGGGGAGATTGGAGGAATGGAAGTAAGCAAGAAAAGACTCATTCATCATTTCATAATGTGCTGTGTCACTGCTGCAAGCACAGTAAGTAGGGCAATTGCATTCACTGTGCAATGTGACATTTTATTTGTGCATTACTATGCTGCTGTGTACTAGCATGTTAAATTGCTTTTTGAAATCAGGGACAAGGATGCTGCCCTGTAACCAGGACATCTCAGCAGGTCCATCATGGGGTCCTTAATTACAACACTGAAGCGTTGCCTGGTCTGTTAAGTGAACTGAAAGCATCAACTAGATCCTGAAAGTGGAAAATTATGTTCAAAAGGTTTTTCAGACTGAGCAGAGACTAAAATTCCCAAAGGAATTATGAATTTCATATGTTTAATGGTGTGATGGTCTTACACACCAGAGTGTTATTTCTCCTGGGAGGTCACTGACTTTTAGTTAATTACATATGAGAAGACTCAAGAAGCCTTTTCTGATGATTTTCTGTCTCCGTTGTCATCCTGAGCCACATTCAACCATAATGCACTCAGCTGTCTGCCACTGTTTCCTAATGAAGAAGTAAAGGCCACTGAAGCACACTATTTCATTGTTTTATTTATGCTATTAGCATATGTTTTGCGTGACTCAACAATTAATCAAGATTCTATAACTGCAAATTTGACAGTGAAACCTCAGTGTACTGCTGAAAAAGTTACTTAAATTCAGTTTTTTAGCATACATTTAATATATAGTAGTGTATAGTCATTTTCTATCCTACTTATATTTATGGGTTATAAGATATTGTAACTTCCATCCTTAGATGGGCATCTTGAGATACAGTGGACAGTTTTGGCTGTTTAGATGCACAGAAATGAGCAGAATGGACCAGGCAGATACACGTCGCAGAACATCAGCACAAACATCCAGAGAATGTTATAGGGACATTACAGTGTAGCCCCAAAGGGAGAGGGAAAGCCAGTTCATTGTGATTAGTATCCAGGACAAGCTGGCAGGGAGGAAACTGCAGTGGGACGCCATTTTGTGTCTGCCTGAGAGATTTGGGTAATCCGTTGGGTGGTAACAGCAGCAGTGGGGAGGCTGCATTTCCTTCAGAGAAACACACAACTATCCAGGGAGGCACAAGTGCTTTTCTCTCTCCGATGAATTCATAATTCGAATCTACACTGGTTTAGAAATTGTCGAGTATTATCACATGCATACAACATACTGTTTACTCAGACTCACCCTTAGGGAGATGGCCCGCGGAGGTTTTTGTGGCGTGTCTTCGTGTAGCCGGTCCCCCAATGAGGCCAAGATCCGTTTTCTATGTCCGATTAGACTGATCTTCAGAACCTGAATAAACACACAGATTTATGCAGTGGAGATGAAATGACTTGCAGTTTAGTCTGTACAGTATGTATGGTGCATGTAAATATGCACCAACGCTGAAACTGTTATTTGATCCACAGATAATGAATCATTCACCTCATTTATGGAGCAAAAATACCAAATACCTTCAGTTTCGCCTACTATAATGTGAATTGTTGCGACTTTTCTCCATTTTATTTCATTGTAAATATGGTAATTGGTCAGACAAACCAAGCAATATAAAGACGTCAAATTAGGTTTTTGGAATTTATTATTTTTGACTATTAACTTTTAGAATGGGTTATGATGTACTGTTTCATTAAGAAAATTGTTAAAGTGGTGGCCGTGTGTTCTCTATTAACATAAATGTTACTGCACTGGCAAGAATTATGGGGCTCGTTTTCATTTGCATAATTTCAAACAGCTTTAATATAGTTTAAGAGTTCAAAGGACTTGAGATGGGATAATAACATTATATCTAAGAAAAAAAAATATCATGTAGGTAACAGATTAACAGGAGAAACATCCTGAAACATAGGATAATACTGCTATCCAGAAAACATTTTCACAGAGCGCTGCAGCTCCCAGGGAAGTTCTAATGAGAGAATGATGATATAAAATGCCCCCAAGCACACGCATACGTCATATTATTACATAACCAACACGACTTGGACGGCTGTGCCCAAACATTAGTTGTTTTGTTACATGAACAAGATCATAAAGTGTATATACCATGTCTCTACCACAGAGTGTGATGTTTCCTGTATTAAGACTCACTCGTGCACAGAGACCACTAGGACAGGCGTGGACAGACTGATTAATATAACTGTCACTGCTGCTGCAAGTTACCGCTCTGTTCTTTTCTTTCTGTCAAATAAGAAATTACCACTCCCCCCAGGCAAAGTAAGAATTAATCAGAGTTATAGACTTCACTCAAGTCTACGTTATAAAAAACAGGGACTTGAGACTTTTACTTTACTGCTGTGAGACTCGACACAAAAACACATGATCAAAAACATTAAAAGAAGGAAATAAGACAGCAAGCACAGCACAGCCTCACGCCTTGAATATTTAATTATCAGGCCTAAGCTCCAACACTGTAATCAACATCACATCTTTTCTGTTTAATCCATACACAAACAGAAACAAGTTCAATCTCAGACACATCCAGGCTAGCTTCCCCTAGTACCAGTCTTTATCCAAGGCTAACTGTATCAGGCTCTAGCTCTTGTGGATGATATAGATCTTCACCTCAGATACTTTCAGCATGAAAGTGAAAAGGACATTTTATAAATCAACTGTCAGTTCATATAAAACAACTCTGGGTTTAGTAAAAATCCCAACACACAAAGCCCTGCACCATCACATTTTTCGGTTCTTTGCCAAGGTAATTATTTGCTAAAACATTGTTACTGAGAGCTGAGAGGTTTTTTTTTTTCAGTGATATTTTTCACGAAGTACAAATTCACCAATATGAGATTGTGGCAATTTCGTAATAGTCCCTTGGTTTTCCCCAGGCGCTCATTACACGGGCACAAACAGAGACAAAAGCACACATACACACTTGGACACCTATGAAAGCATTCATTCTTTCTCTGGTCACCAGGCGTCCACTGACTGTGCCAGTTACTGCGTTTTCTAAAAGAGACGAGCTGGAACATGTCAGCCTTCTCTGGGATGTTGTTTGCGCCTTCTGGCAGCCATACTTCAGTATACAACAAACTGTTGCCTGGTTTTATGGGGCTGCCTCTGGAGGTCTTCCAATAAAGGTATGTGCGGGCATGAGACAATGTGTGTGTCTGTGTGCGTCTTCGGTGCAAAAGGTGGTAATTAGCCTCAATGTGAGGCCTTGCTGTGAGTTTAATGACTCTCCCAACAGTCTTGCTTTGAGTCAGTGCAGCTAACAGACACACACAGATACACACACTCTCCATCATCTACTGCACCAATTACTGCCCTACATCTGCTAGAGAAACAAGTGGTGGAGCGTGCACGTGCTTTGTTCTTTGTGGGAATAAACCTAAATCCCATGCATTATAAATCAATAATATGCAAATTAAACAGTAAACAGCTAATGTATCAAAACAAGCTGAAAAGTGTTATTTTCTCTTCTATGTGGGTTTCATAAAGTTATGTTTATATTATGAGTAAATAGGGAAAAATGAGTGTTTGAATAGCAGATAAGAACAGGTTAAACGAGAGTAGAGCTGAGTGTTGTGGGTAGTGGAACTAATTGGCATATTATGGCTGCCACATGCTCCCTCCACCAATTTTTACTCACTCATCTATCCTCTCCTATTCTCCTCCTCCTCTCTAGCTGTCACAGCTACTATCTCATTCTCTCTTACACATTGTCCTTTATGGGCAAACTGTGTCAGTGATACTACACCCTCTATATGCCTTTATCTCTACTAAAGAGAACACTGGCTCACTGGATTTGATGCATTCACTGATACTAAATCATTTGTTTCAAGTGCTTTTCTAGAAACGGGTGTCAGTACCATCAAATGAGAATGTGATGTTCTACTGGTAGGAAGAAAATAGACACTTGATTTAAGGACATTACTGAAAATGACAATCTATTTCAAACAGGCAACACTACCTCACTTATTTGGACCATCTAACCTTTAGGTATCCTTGTTTCCAGTGCATTTTTATTTCTTCCAAGAGTCAAAAATAATTGAATTGAACAGAACTCTATACTATAGAAAATTACCTGGTTGAAGGCATTTCTGTGCAGTATGTGGAAAAGGTTATGAAATATTCAGTCTCCGCTGTCTCCTGAGGGGCCATAGCGTGACACCAGTACTCACATTGCTGTTTCATCACATATAAATACACACACACACACTTCAGAACGGACTCAGTAACTGCCTTAAACAGTGCACAACTGTGTGTATCTGTGTGGTAGACTCTGCCTTATGCAACAGCATCTACTTCAACTACAGTAGAAGGCTCAACCTCAGCTTCAAGTTCAACTGTCACCATGGCAACACAGAGCTGCAGCAGTCACCCACACACACACACACACACATCCAGAACAGAAGAAAAAAAATCCACATGCACGTGGTTGATATCCTTGAATGGGTGACAAGTTGAACATGACCCAAACATAATTGTTAAAACACACTCACACTCTGTGATGCGTGACTGCAGCTACACGTCATTTGCATTTAAATTATATTAATAGAAGCTTTATATACCTGCAGAAGTATAGTGATCCTTTGAACCCTGTCTCTTGTCTCTGATGTGTCTCCTGCTATCGCACTAAATGTACTCATTTAAGGTCAACTCTATACAAATCAACTCTGAAAGCTCTGATGATGTAACCTTGACAGGGCAACGTGTATGTTCGGTGTCAACAGCACTTACACATTAATGACTGAAAACGAGGGGAAATTGCTGAACAGACATGGAAAACATTCATCTGCCTGCACGGTTGCTGCACAGCAGGATGTCTGGCGTTGTTCTATATTTGTCATCAAAACCAAAAATGCATTAATCAACTTTCATTCAGTCCCAAACTAACTGCTACTAACTGATAAATGTTTAAGAACGGACTGAAATAAAGTTCAGAAAAGGTTCAATAATTTCCAAAAACAGCGGTCAGGCAGGACTGGTCATGCTCATGGTAATGTAGGAACATGTCACTTAGTGCATAGGTGGCTCATTGGGCAGTGTTCTGCTGAATCCTTCACGAGGATATTACTTTGGCATGTACCACCTACCTAAACACTGCTGCAGACCAAGTACACCTCTTCATGGCAACTGTATACTCTGACTGCGGTAACCACATGGCCACAGAGCAAAAATTCAGTTCAAAGTGAAAGCTTAAATTGTTCATTCTTTCCCATCTAATTCTATGATATGAGGTCTGATACCAAACTGTGGATGTACAGAAATAACTGCAACAGCTGCAAACATACAGTGTTGTACTCTTTAGAATGCAGTTCTGATCTCACCATGAGGTTCTAATGAACTTTTTTTCTTATTCATGTTTTTCTACCTCTCTCTCTAAATAATGTGTTAGCGAGTGTTCTTTATTACAATAGTATGAAGTGATGTGCGGTGCTCTTTGCCTGCAGTATCTTGCTGGGCTACTTTGCTGGTGTCTTCTCTGACTGTATAAATGTGCAGATCAATGGACTGATCCTGTTAACAGTCCTGTTAGCCCACATTGAACTGGCATGATTAACAGATTAGCCATCACACATACAGTGAAATGAGATGCGCTTTCTCCCAGCCTGCTGTCACCTAACAGCACAATTAAACTCCTAATGACAATCTGATTCTTTCCATTAAAATATTCAAGTTAATTTAGTAAAAAAAATCATGAAACAAAAGCAAAACATCCCAGTAGTACTGAGATCATTTCAATTTCCACCATAAATCAGATTTTCTTTTACCGAGTTATTCTGAAGATACTTAAATGCGTGTGTAAAGAAAACTACAAGAACATGCTGACCTCTTTAAAAATAAGAGGGACATCGAATGATGACAGCTGTGACAAAATGACACATTTTGCAAAGAAACCAGTGCAACAATAGGGGTAAGCGTCAGCATTAACAGCGACCTCTCTCATTCAGGACACAGGAGACAAAAAGCCCTTTCTCTCTTTGCTCCTGAAGGAGAGGCTGGAAGCTGGTGGGGCTCAGTGGAGCATAAAACCCAGTGAGCGAACCAACAGTCCAGTCAGTGTCTGTGCTCAAGCTAGCACGTAGTTTTAATGATGGAGAAGGAAGAGAGCGAAAACTCTTTTATTAGTCTCTCTGCTTCTGTTTAATCTACACTGACTTGTCTAAACATCCCTTTCATCAACCTCATATGCCTTTTCTTTGCCCCCCTTTTCATTCCGTCCATATTCCCTTCACCTCAAATTACCTCTCATCTCTCCTTTCCTGCCCACATATTTTTCGCTCTGCTCCCCACTTGCTATATACAGATGATGGAGTGAGAGGCTAAAAGAGAAAAGACAGCCAGAGAGAATAAATAGTGTGAGAGTGTTTGTGATTTGGCCTAATATAAGATGAGGCTTTGACGCTAAGAGCTTCTTCTGTTCAGCCTTGGCAACTGCATTTGATTGGTCCGTGTTTGTTTGTTGGCTTCTGCTGTGTGCATCTGCCTTCTCTAGGCTCATGTCAATATGACCAGCCACCTCTCCCCCTGTAGACTGTAAAGTTGTGACCTCCATGATATCAACAGACGTCTCCAGTCACTCTCCAGTCGCCGTCTGCTAATGGTATGATTGAGGTTTCACACCACTTAACCCCTTCAAGAAATCTGAATTGATTTTTCCAGATAAAAAGGTTTCTTAAATTGGGTCACAATATTCTTACAGGTCAACTGAATTGTAATATTGATTAACAAATAGCCCATGTCTCAGTGTCATATTAGAGGCTGAGTACATACGTGAATGTAGCTATTATTGTGAACACCAAGTTCATGTCCTCTATAATATTTCTGGGAATATTACGAACGTATTCCACATGTTGTATTATGAGATTTTTTTGGGATTTCATATCTCAGAATTGTACTTTTTCATAGAAATAAATGTAATTTGTTAAATTCAGCCATTTCTGATGTAACTACCTTTGAAGACCCAGAGCCAATAATCTTAAATATATCTAGAATTTGGGCGTAACATGAGGAATTCACAGTTAATGATTAAACACATATTCCACATGTTGGATCCAGCAACACTGATTCAGCTATTTTCTAGACTAAATGTGAGTGTTTCTTGACAATATATATATAAATATAAATATATCTGTTAGCTTAGCTAATAAACAAACTGGAAAACAGGTTACGCTGACTACTCCTTGGGAGGTGGGCAACCAGACAAGACTAGAGGAAGTAAATTCTCTGAAAAAATACTGAAAAAGATTGCATAGAATTTGGTTGGTGTCTAGCTAAAAGTTTTGGGTCTGGAGTTGTGCTGTGAAA
>JAUBNQ010000015.1:11245878-11258016 GCA_032353495.1 Ctenopoma kingsleyae
CTGTATGTTAGCATGTCTATAATAATACACAGCGGCAGCCTGCACAAACCTTCTGAGAGTCTTTCAGAGTCTGTTCTTTATATTATTCCAATACTGATTATTCAGACCCTTTATAAGTTGTTTTTATTGATGCACCTGTATAAGTAGAAGCTGCTCTGCTTTATCTGTACCTATCACAGTTTGTGTCTATGGATTTATTAATACATTTCAGTTTGAAGTATGCAGTTACATTACAGCACTGTATGGATTTAGCAGGTTTGTTGAGTTGTTTAATTTTGTGGCTTGGGTGATGTTCGGCTGAGCTCTGTAGTGATGTACAGTAGAAGTGCATCTTTCTCTGAAGGCCCCAACTCTTTGTCATGTTCAAGCATTCTGCAGAACATGTAGATAGAAACCCAACCACCCACAGAGAGAGTTATATCACACAGAAACACAAGTTTCTGAATATTACATTAAACTGAACAGACTGGCTGACGTTACGAGTGTAGATAACATCTTTCAACATGGAAATTTAGTTTTATAGTTATAGTTTTATATTTCTCTCCTAAAAATAGACCATTAATTTATATAATGTGCATGATTGTGAAAGTTCTTATTTATTAAATGTCCACTATGAGTTTGAATTGTCCTTGCTGGACCGTTTGAATAGCTGCAGTACTGACCCTGGGCAGCAGCCGTATGGCCTGCAGGAGACGTTGTCTGTGGGCAGAGTTGAGGATCCCAATCTCCAGCAGGTCCTGGTCCTCCACCACATTGCTGCCCTGCAGAGTAACAAAACAGCAGCCATTTCAATTTCTAAAACACAGCATCATGTTTTGTTTTTCCTTCAACTGACAGACCAATGCTGTGCACACATGATGGTATTCAAGCTGTAGTAGTTATTGATTTTCATTGTTTGTCTCTATTCAACCTTCATCAGGCATCAGTTGAGAACATGACATCATTCTAATTATATACACACAAGAGCCACCCCCCCAGTTATCCCATCAGAGAAATACAATTAAGTCAGTGACCAAGATTCACCTTGACTGAGCATCCTTATGTGTTCTGTGTCAAGTCAATTAAATTATTAAGCACATATACAAATATCAGTTTAATAAAGAAGCTAAATAAGTAGACAAAGGCCATATTACAAATATCTTACAGATCCTACAATATTTAAAGACAATATACATATTGTAACATCCATATCACATATATTTTGATATTTTCCTTGATTGATAAGGTTTAATGTAAAATATATGAGTAGAAAGAGGTTGAAATGTGTAAAACCTCACTTTAAATAAACATGTCATTTGAATTTATCATGACATTTTTACCGTTTGGTTTGTATGTGAGCAATAAATCACTTCAGGCTTTTATTGCATCTTATTTAGCCAATTCAGTCTGTGTGACTATCCAGGGTTCTCCAACTACTGTTTGTTTACCACTTCAATGTGGCTGCCATGGCAGGTAATTCATCAGTCAAAATATTTAATATTCATTAAAAAGCAAATAACAGCACTCTGCTGTCTGGTTGGGGGGTCACAAACTGGCAACTTTAATTAAAGATTTGAGAGGACAGGACAGGTATTTTCTCATCTATTTGTGCAGAGTGCTATCCGGCATAGCCAAAACATTTATGTATATGTGTATGCCTCCATAGGATTGCTTGGAATATTTTTTGCAACAACTTACTCACTACTACATTTGTACTGGTGAGAACCTGTGAAACCTGTCATCTACGCCAACTACCAAACAGGCCTTAGCATAACACAAGGCTTAGTATAACACCTCTAGTTCATTGTATCAAACAATAAAGCAACAAAAACATAAATCTGCAAGTAAAAATATCAGAGAACACAATGACAGGAAAGTAATTCAACATAAGCTGCAAAGCTGCAACCAACAGAGAGTGGTACACAGCCCGTTTGATACTCTTTAAGACTCATAAGAGACACACAGCAGCCTTGATGGGCATCATATGGACTTTCACTTTTAATTAATCCAGTGGGAAACCTTAAAAGACCTATCAGTCCGTGCGCAAGAGGAACCGAAAGAAGTCTTCATGCGGACAGATAATTAGAGGAAAGGTGGAATGCAGAGAGGGATGAGAATAGATGTGCAGGTAGACAGCTGCAGCATAGACAAAGGCCAACAGAAATATAGTACCAGAAATACAGATTGTGCCAACAGTCAGAAGTAAAGCCACATAATCACTAAAATGATGGAAAACTACTACTCCAACATTGTTTCAGCTTGAGACCTTGGCCATCAGGGTTAGTGTAGAGCGCATAAAGAACATTTAAAATAGATGGATGTGAAACAAAACCATTGACAATGGTTAAAAGTCAACCAATTACATATACATTTATACATCAGGCAATACTGTGCTCATACACAGGTGAGTAGGGAAATAGTCTTGTTTTATGTCAATCAACACAATTCATCCACTCAGTCCCTCTACATCTCCCGCCTGTCAAAATAATAATAGTGAAAAACATCCAAGAGGCGAGAAAAAAGAACCAGATACCAGATATCTGCTATCCCCTGCCTCAATTTCACCTCTGTCCAGAAGTCGACTCTAGGGACTTCTTGTGCTCTCGAAAAGGACATTTTGCTCTCAGGCTGCGACATTTCATTTCTAGAAAGATTTATTTTCTTATTATTATTTTATTTTCAATATTTTCTGAATACATGCATGCTGCAGCATACTGAATTTGTGTAACTAGTTGGAGTAGTACAATTTAAGTTCATGTGTTGCATCTGCTAACTGTAGAGAAATGTTCTGTATGGTGAATATTTAATTTATGCCTTAAAAAAGTGTTAACTGCTGTGTATAGAGGTATCTATACGCTAAAGTCAATTCTTTGTATCTTCATCACACAATTAATTAGCAGACACTGAGGGATATGAACCAGTCTACAAAGACTATGTTCATGTCTGATCTTTTTGTGTTGATGATTAACAATTATGTTTGTAAGTGAAATGTACCGTATCTAGGTATAATGCACATGTAATACTCAACTGAACTTAATTAGTGCAGTGCACTCAAGTAATGCTCAAATGTGCAGGCAGTTAAGAAATTATGATTATAGGACATTACATGAAACTGTAACCAGAGATCTTGAATCCTCTAGTGTCAGTAAATGGATAGCATGGATGTTTTTTTCTTGATGTTTTTGTTTAGTTGGCATGTTAGAGGCGCAAAATTATGTGTGGTTTTTAAATATGAACAAGAACAATAAGAGATTTTTACAAATCATTGCTAAACTGAGCTGATCATTTAAGGGGAAATTTCTAACCCAGACAGAGACAAAATATGCACCTGGCAGCCATAACATAAGTAAGAAGATAACTATAATTCTGTCTTCAAGTTATATAAAACAATCTTTAATTGCAATATCAGCTAAATGGAAGCAGACAATCCCAGGTTGATAACTGATGTCACAAAAACAGTAAAAAAAAAGTAACAGCAGAATATTCTGTATGATGCCCCTGATGGACAGAAAAACAAGTCACATTGTGTTAGCCATTGTCCAGTCTATCTTTGATTGATTTCTTTACTCTGCTCTGTTGACTCATGTGCACATACTGTTGAAACTAATGCACTGTCTACTAATCAATATACTGGGTTATTTTTTAAGTCTGTTATTTTTTTGACCACATAAAACCTCAGATTGTGCAGATTTCAGTATAATGAGCCAGAGTTAAAAATGTTAACATGCCGAGAGATGTAGTTTCAGGCTTATTATTAAAAGTTTGTCCTTAGGCTCCACAACTCTGTCCCTGTACTGACTCAGAAACGTGAGGAACCAGAAGCTCATGCTTTTCACACTGTGGATAAACATATTCTTTCCACATTCCCCTTTCCAACCTGTTTGCTGGAGCCTCTTTGAGTTCATAGATCAGCTCCCAGGCTGATTAATAGAGCAAAGAGCGGAGCCAGTGTTGAAGTAATCATGCTACAACTTCACAGCAGAGTAATCACTCAGAGAGTTGGAGCAGAGTAGATTGTGGGGGGATTCAAAGGCATGACTAATTGCTCCCTGTTGGGTTCCTGATAGCGAGAGAGATAGAATTCCTTAATATTTGTTCCTTTTCTCTCCAAACCTACTTTGTCTTGTTTCCCTTTCTGTCTTAACATTATGTTTGCCCCAAATCTGCCATTTCTAAGAGGACACAATGGATCAGGGAATAAATATCACATGGATACATCAATGCAACTAGAGCTGGTTTGAATACACAGTATGAACTGAAACCTGGTAATACCAAAAGTCTGGGTTTTTATATAGCTTATTTTATAGTCCAGACGTACACAGTAAATTACTAAATACTTTGTATGGAGCACTTTCACAAACACTAACAGTCCATTTTGCTGGTGGTGGAAGGTGTTAAGCATCCTTTGTGTTGATAAAGCTGCCATGGCCTGTGGTTAGCTTGTGCTGCTTGGACCACACTGCTTAATAACAGCACCACAGTGGGTCACAAATGCACAAATTAAAATTCATGAACAACGGCAGGAGGTTGAGGTAAGACTACGGATGGAATAAAATCTGTAATACAAGCCATGTTGGTCACTGCATGAAGGCCACTGTCAATGACAAAAGGCTACAAATACTACAAATAATGCTCAGCATAGTGTATCTCCACATTTCTTTTATTCTGTTCCCTTCAGGCCTATTTTCTTATTTCTTTGGCAACTTCTATGCTATTAAAGAAGTTGCCCTCTTTTACCATTATTTTCTTTCTTCTCCTACTATTCAGACCATCTCTGAATAGTAGTGTCTTCACCCGCGCTTGTACTTCATAATTCAAATTCATTTTGGATTCTTCACAAACTTGGTGTTTTTGCGTATGTGAGCAATTTGCCTTAAGTTTCTCTTCAGATGCAATATGAATGCTGACCGTTTATTCCCAAAATGTTTCTTTTGCATCCTTGGAACAACACGTTGGGTGAAATTAATTTCACTAGTCTTGCAGCTGTTCTTATCATTACATACTGCATGACATCATCCACAACACTGCTCTACCTCATCTTTATCAACTGTCTTATCTTCTTCTTTGAATTTGCTGTGATGAATAAAACCAAATAAAAAGGCAGCTGGATAAAAATAACTTTCACATGAAATTCTTTCATCTTTCACACGGTATTTATATGCCTCAGTTCATCCACAATCCTTGCAGCATCAGTTTATGTGATGTTTATGAGTTTCGGTAGCTTATCTCTCAAGTGAACTACAACAAATCATGCTTAGTCTTTTCATTTCTACTGTGAGCCAACTCTTTCTTCACTTCCATATTCTGGTCACATATGAGTTTCTACGCTGGTGTGTGATGTTTAGAGGGGGTGTATGTTTTATGGCAATGATGAATGATGAGTGCAAGATGAATGGGCTCTTTGCTACACATCAGTCCCATAAAGATGCCACTGTTAAGTGCTTCTGACCATGCATTAACTTGAGATATTGCAAATGATCATGAGCTGTCCTTCTCTGATCAGATCAATCTGAACATTATTGGTAATGAAAACACCCTTTTAGGTAGTCCAACAAATGACAATTAGCCATACCTTAATGATATTAATTAGCACATCCATTGTGTTAACTGGATGGATAAAATGATGAAGTGTATGAGTTGGAAAGGTAAATAAAATTGACCATCATTGTATCACTTTACTCAGCTTTTCCAGGCATTTTAGCACCTTTCAGTTCTTTGTTTTGGTTTTACAGCCTGCAACTTGACCAGTCTGGTTTAGTCTGAGTGTTTTCATCAGCACCGTATCCAGGTCTAACAGGCAACTTGTCTCAGATAAACCCACTGTACACTAAATGCTCAGCACCAAACGGCAAAAAAAAAGAAAGAAATTAACTATGTGGTGAATGTATTGGAGCATCTAGCAGCCATTAATACCACATATTTTCTTCAGGTGTCAGCAGAAAAAACAGAGATAAATGAAGAGTCAACAGTGGGCTTAAGTTTGCCAGATTTGACAAAAGGTTCCACTCCAAATAAGTGCAAATGTTTGCCGCCCGTTTGCATTATGTGTAATTTCTTGATTCCCCGTACATTATCAACATTTCAAAGAAAATATAAATGTTGTTTGCACCTTGTGGTGCTGCCCTCAAGTTGTCATTAGTTAATGTGGGTTAACTGTTTTAGCCATCAAACCTGTGCAATAGCTGCCTAGCTAAAGTGACATAGGCAGGTCCATTTCACAGGTAGATGTATGTTTTTCATCGAGCCAAAGAAAGCAAAGTTTCTACACATTAGCTACAAACGTAATCTGGACTGAACACACGCAAAAGCTGTCTTCTAATTTTATCTCCATACAGTTTATTCCTTGATATTAAATGCTGCCTCCTTAATAACCACTCCACTCCTTTAGTATTTGTCCATCAGTCTAGCAGTACTTGTCCTCTACTGGCTGGATAAGGTGATCAGACACACCCACTGTAATGACCCCTGTTAGCAGTAAATGGTAATGCTGGATAGAAGAGTAAATTCCTACACACTACAGTGTCTTTTCACTCTTATGCTGCTACAGATAAGAATCCAGGTCAAATTCATCGGTAAACCAATCAATTCTACAGATGAACGTGGCTCGGGAATGGGTTATTTTCAAATATACTGACTTGATTCTGCCATTTGAAAATGATTTCCCATTGAGAATGGTGCTGAAATGAATTTGACCCAAATCTACCCTTAAAAGATCTATAGCTAAGAACAAAAAGGAGCACTTCAAATACCAACATAATCCCTGAAGCCTGTACCTCAACTGCATTAATATCAATTTGTGGTAGATGAGCTTTCCCAGGGTTAGAAAACATTCACTGTCAAAGGTTAAAACTCTACTTAGCAAGTGGGACACCAGAAAACTTTAAAAAAGAGAGAGACCCACTCACAAAAGGAACTTTGAAGTCACCACAATGTTTGCGACGTTGTTTCATCTCAGCTCTTTTCAATATTAATTGTTTCTAACGGCATTTCAGAGGAGGTGACTGAGCTATTGAGAAACAGTTTCAGAGTGACGAGGCCAAGAGAGAAGAGAATCCCCAAGTCTCTCAGAACTACTGCCAAATACTGTTAGTGACTATAAACTAGGTGCAAATGAGAGTAAAATACTTTGGCACGCTGATATGATAGTGTGTGAGTGTGCGCCAGTATCAGAGGGAGGAGGGTAGATGAATCGAGGGTTCACCTGGGGACATTACTAACAGGGAAAATACATTTTGAGTTAAAAAAAACAAAAAAACAATGCTTATGTGAGCAGTCTGTGTGGTGTTGTGTGGACACATTCACAGCTGCTGCAGGGACTCGTAGTGTATCTCTACTTACTCACTTACTTACAACTAGAAGAAAACAGATGTGTGAATCAAACTACAATAAATACAAACTAAATGATGATAACAGTTGTTTTGGATGTTTAATCTAAATAATAATTCAATTTAAATTGTTCAACAGCAATTAATTATTGTTTATAAGTAGAGGCTTTAAAATAAATTTAATTTTTACAATGTGATTATTTATTACTTGGAATTATTAGAACTATTTTTACTGTATATTGACTGCTAACACTACAAAATGTGACATGTGCTGTTTAGTTCCTGCATTATTATCTTTATTTTTAGCAGTAACTAGCCGTGACATGTGGTACCACAAATATTCTTGAAATGTATTCATTGTATGTGCTCTGACCAAATAAAGCTTCACATAATTCTAATATATACGATAAAGAAATAGAAAGAATGGGGAAGAAGGACAGGACCAGAAGGAAGAAGGCAAGGATAATTAAATAATACTGACGAATACTCTTCATAGTGGTGTGTTAGCAGCAACGTAGTACTGGTTAATATAGAAAAATGATAATTAGGCACTGCAGGGAATCCAGATTCAAAAAGTTTTATTAATTCCCACTGGGAAATTATTTTGCCTTGTTTGAAACATTTAAATGTAGACAAGTAGATACTGAGGGATGAACAAGAATATCCTCTCATGCCACATAAAAGACATAAATCGGCCCCAAAACCAGTACATGTGAAATGCTTAAAGGGTATTTGCAACCAAAAACAGAAATACAGATACACACAGACCACGTGTGGGAGAAACACTCTTGTTGCCAGGGTAACCAAAGGAACGGGTGCAGGTCACACTGAGAAGGACCAGCAACATATACATACTTCCACACATATAAAGATCTACACACATTATTAGTTGACCTCACGTCAGGAATAAAGATGAAATGCTTTTTTTCCCCTCTTATTTTCTCAATGTGATAATGTAAAATTAGTAATATTATACACCATTGTCTAAAAATACTATGATACCATTTGTGATTTGCTTCTAAAATCCTGTGTTGTTTTTGCCAAAAGTGCCATTAGTGGCAACTCGACTTGAGATTCTACATATTTCATTATAAAGACTTCTTCAGTTCTAACTGAGTGGTGGAGGAGTCACAACCATGTAACCTCTGTGGAGTCATCAACATGTTTAAAACCATGATCTGAATGACCAAGAATCTCCACAGGCATTGTTTTTTCTGCCCCGAAAAGTTGTCATTTTGTTGACATGAAGGCTTTTCCCCCTCAATAGCGACAATCTGCAATAAACCAGATAAACCAGTTCAGTCAGCATCCCTCTGCTTTGCCTCACATTTTTCTGCCGTTGCTCTCAATTTGGCTTCATTGCTTCTCTCCTGCTTCCCTTTTTCTCCCCATTACCTACTTCACAGTTCGCTTACCCTTTATTCTTGTGGAGGTCTGTCTTACTAACACACAAGCACCCCAACACAACACCAACATCAAATGACTTTCTGAATGCGAGTTTCTCTTCCTACGTCACTGGAGATGAAGGAACCACTGGAAAAACGGGATCAGTCTGCATCCTGATCCACAGGCTACAGGTGGTTGCGACTATAATATTTTTATGGACATGTATATGTAAGACTATGCAAAAAACATGAGCAGATTGAGGCAGGAACTGGATTTTTGCTGTGTTAGAGATGTGGCGTAGGATTTCTGTGCGTAGGAGGACTTCACATGGCATCAGTGGGGAGAGGCAGCAATGATGGGAAAGGAAGAATGAGAGAAAAAAGGAGAAGAGGAGAAGATGACACAAAGGCAGAATAACAGTAAATTAAGAAGATGAGAGTGAATGAGAAACAAATAGTCACGCTAATCACTGCATAGAAAATTATTAGAGATGATAAGCTACACATACAGTAGGGGAGCAGGGAGAGCTTAGACGGAGGTGGGACAAACAAGGAAATGAGACAATGTGAAAGCACATAGAGATGAAAAAACCCCCAATATATAATAACATAAGAGAAACATAATCATAATCTATCCTAAAACACCCAGCAGCAAAATCTCCTCCTGCCTCCTTTTCCCCAAAACACTTCTGAAAACACTCACCATGAACTGGACGTTGTCAAATCCATTTGCCAGCAGGTGGTTCTCGTACTGGACCAGGCCAATGGAGTCGAGCCACTGGCCCACGGACTGCAGCGGACAGCGGGGACCTATGAGGGGGTGGAGGGGCAAACGCTTCAGTAGGGAGTAGCCATCCACGCGGTAGCAGCGGCAGTCCGGCTGAGACAGCTGGCACTGCCACATCATGTTATGGCGGGCAAAGTGGCTGTCGAAGGAGCCCGCCATGCTTTTGAGGAGTCTTTTGGCAAAGCAGCAGGAAGAGGAGAATGTAGGGAAAGCAGGTAAAGGGGAAAAAGGTGAAGAAAGAAGGAGGAAGAAAAAGAGGAAGGGGGCTAGGCTAGAGGCATGATGAGGGTAGAGGGGGTCTGCATGCAAGGGTGCAAGCAGGTAAAGAGTAGGTTGAGGTGCCCAGATGATGCTTTCTCTGAACCCAGCCAGAGGGGGGATGAGAATGGATGAAGGAAGAAGTTGTATCCAGAAAAAAGCCTCTGTCCTGAGGGTAAAATCCTGCCAGAGATGGGAGTTGGATAAGACTGGAGGTATAGATCCGCAAGCAAAGGCGACTGTGTGTTTGTCGCACACAGTACATCAGTCTCTTTTCTTTTTCAGCTGTTGCGCTCGCTTGGCTGCTCCCCTGAGCTTGTGTGTGAATGTGAGTGTGTGTGTGTTAAGAAAGAGAGAGAGAGCGGGAGAGCTGCCTCTGCTGTAGATTTCTCTTTATCAAGTACTCCCACTCTCATCTGTATGCTTCTGCAGCCTCCTCTCTCTCCCTCTCCTTTCTCCGAGCTCTGCTTTCCTCCCTTGGTCCCTCACTCTCTCTCTCTCTACCTCGTTCTCTCACTCACTTTCCTCCGTCTACCTCCTGTCTCTATCTTCTCACAGGGTGCAGATCGTCACCCTGCTCTCTCTGCCGCTCCTCATATATCTGGCTTGCTCTGCTGATAATAGCCATCACATCAGCTCCAGCTGCTTTGTCTGCAAGAAGCCAAGCTCCCTCCCACTCACACACCATGCTCAGGATCATTGTATGTATGCAGCCGTATCTATGTGTGTGTGTAAGTGTGTGCTGTGGTTGTGTGTTTGTTAGTGGAGGGGGTATAGCTCGTTTGGCTATCACACAGATTTATCAGTGTGGTAACCATGGTTAGCAGAAGCTTTGCATTTCACAGATTAAAAGAGAGAGAAAGAGGGTAGGATGGGGGTGGGGGAGTTACCATAGAGAGAGGGGAATGAATAGCAGAGGATTTCATGTACACAGGTTAAAAAAAAATGAATAAAAATTAGTGCTTAGTGCACTTAAGAAAGACAAAATTTGCTTCATGCAGGAGTCACAGAAGATGACACACACCTTAGCAAACAAATGGTTAAACTACCTTACCTGGAAACCACTACCAATCAATGATCACCAAATATCTACCATCTAGAGTTTTACTGTGATAAATGATCCATATTTATAAGGACAATACTAAACTGTTTTTATTATGTACATAACATAAATCATCTTTGTTTGGACAATAAACTAAGACTGCAACTACTATTATATTATTTTTAGGTTTTTATATGTATTTATTATTTATTTATTGATTAGTTACTTGATTGGTGGATTCGTTTTCAATTAAATGTATTTTTTTAATTAAATTGATTAATCCATTGGTTAATGTACCAATGAATAATAATCATAACTTCTGTCAGAAAAGCTACCTGTAACCAAGGTTACAAATAACATAAATAATAATAAATACTATAAATGTAAAAAGTAGTTACATAAATAAATAGTTAAGTAATAAATAGTCAAATATAAGCGAAGATAAAATAAAGACAGTTCATGAAATAGCTTTATTTAAACATGTTAAAACATTTGTGTAAAAATATTGTGATTTTGGTGTGACATTCCTTTAGAGTGCCCCCCTCCTCTTGCATGCACAGTAGGGGAGAGAGATGCTAACGGCAGCAGAGTGAAGAAGCAGCGGAGTCGCGAAGTTGTGATATATTTACATTTTTCAGAGTGGATTTTGGATCTTTTTCTATCAATACAGTGTTGCAGACCGTTGATACGGCAGCAACCTTAACCAGAAGAGCTTTGGTGAGTTTTGCTGTGTTTTTATAGAGTTTGTGTTTTTATAAAGTGTTTTATACAAGTAAACAGTGTAACTGAAGTTTTCAACGGAAAACGTTGAAGATAATTCACAGTAAATAGGTTATATTTTAACTTTACGTGACAACTGGATGTACAAATGTTTTTTGTTTTTTTTTACTTATTTTATGTGTTCTGTATTACTTTTAATATGTACTGAGGCTAACACGTAGTGTAGAAAAACAGAAGAAAAAAAAACACCACAGCCAATTTGAGTTGACTGTGAAACAGAGACTGTTTATTCTTCTTATTAATGGTTAAGATTTAAAACATAATAAAAAACATCATTTTTATGGCCTATTGTGGTTTTTTCCCACCCGGGAGAGTTTCCCGGGCATCGAGGGACAACGGCGGTAATTTCATCAGCTCCTGTGTGTGTGTGTGTGTGTGAGGAGATGCGCGTGCATGAGGACATCGGATGGCGAGCTTTGCCCAAGGATTTCGCACCTTAAGAGACTGGGACAACGTCACAACTGGATCGAAAGGACACGGTTTGAACTTGACTTTTTCCACTGAAAGACCACCTCACTGTTATTGTGGTATTTGCCTCTCATTGGTTAAGTGATTGAGGCTTGAACTGAACATTGAACTGAA
>JAUBNQ010000015.1:11296679-11310509 GCA_032353495.1 Ctenopoma kingsleyae
ACCTTCTAGAAGAACCATACACAGTATAACTAAAGAATAAAAATAATTTATAGTAGATTCTCAACAGTCCCTTCAGGCCTCCTGGGTTCTGTTCTGTGTGATTACCGTGATGAACATGGTTTTGCTGGAGCTTCTTTTAAAAGAAAAGAAGATCAGTGAAATTTTCTGCATTCATCTGCTATAACACTATGGAGACTAGCAAAGATTAGGGATAAATGATAAATGGTCTGCACTTATATAGCGCTTTTCTACCTTTACTGGTACTCAAAGCGCTTTACACTGCTTCACATTCACCCATTTTCACACACAAGCACACACACATTCTACACTCACACACCAATGGCAGAGCTGCCATGCAGCTGACCTGACACACCAGGGGCAACTTGGGGTTCAGTGTCTTGCCCAAGGACACTGGACATATGACGAGAGGAGCCTCCTAAGCCACAGTCACCCTGATAAGTCACAGGCAATCTTATATTGATTTGTTAGCTGTTAAGTGTCCAAGTGCCTTTAATGAAAAATAAATTGGTGCAATTTGTGAAAAATCATCAGTTTTAGGGGCGTTGTATGATAAACGTGTGTTTTATAATGTAGAGCACGAAAACATGAGATACAGAGGCTTTATTTCAATTCATTAACTCCATAACTGATGAAAGAAGTGGCTGTTAAAATCTTCTGACGGTGCAACAGCTTCAGGGTCTCATCACATGGTGTGAATGAATTTTTAAAAAAAAAAAGCAAAACAACTGCTGGAAATGGGGGGACAAAATTCTCTTCTCTACACAACAGAGTTTAAAGACCTGATAAAGCTATTAAAACTGTGTCCAATTTGTTTCTAGGCAGGTAGCTGGAAATACAGTTTGGAATAGTTAACTCCCAAAATATCCATCACTGAGGCTTTGACCAAGAAAGAGTGAAACAAAATAAGCAAAATGGAGACAAAGCATTACCAAATAACCATTACCTTTTGAAAACAAGACAAAAAAACTTTAGTATGATCCAACTATCCTATGCAGTTCACATAGCTGCCACGTTTTGATTCTGCAGATTCAGAAACTGAAGAATCAGACAGTAAAATCACCAAGAAGTCCAAGCAGCAGGTTTAACCTCAGTCTAAGGCTTGACTGCTATGTCCACATGCTGTATAGTTATATATATATATATATATGAAATGTATAATCATTAAAATAATAAATTAGAAGGGAGCCTCACCACTGATCCATCACGCTCCAGTTCTCACAAAAACATGTTATAAATTCCATTTTATTATTGATAGCACATTATTCGATTGCTAATTAATTAATGCTGCTACACTTTTTGTTTGTGCAATCCACTGTGTCTCAGAATGGAGTATCTGCCTATCCTAAATGAAATACATCAGTGTTTTTTTTATCTAGATAACCAGTTTCTCTATTTGGAAGAGATTAAATCAGAGTTAAATGTAAGGAATTGTTTCTTTCTTTATATACCATACCCACATTACCTCTGGGTATCCCCACTTTGTTGCATTGTAGGAAAGGTTGAGCCTCAGAGGGCTCAGAGAGAAAGCTGAGGACCAAAAGGTCCCTTATCTCTGAGGCAGATGTGTACCCAGAAAGAATGAAAAACAAGACTGAGTGATGTGAAGCAGGGGAAAAGGTTACAGGGGCGAGCGTCATTTCAGCCAAAGAGACAAAACATTTCTTTCTATCATCACAACCGCTGTATGTCTGCCTTTTCCCACAACCCGAACTTAATATCATTTCTGAAGTGTCTCTTGGCAACCTGCCCCTGGTGCAGCCTTACTAATGGGATCAACGGTAAACTTGTCACCAAGCTGAGGTGTGGCTGCAGTTGTTGTCAACCCTCTGACACTCCTTCCTCCCTTTGCCCATTCCCAATCTTCGTTCCTCAACAGCAATTACTCACCCTTTCATCATCTGCTACTACATTTCCCAGACTGCAACAGGCCATCAATGAGACAATGAGCAAGTTCAAAACCAATTAATCAGTCTAACCGATAATCAGTCCCTCAGTGATTTCTCTCACTCAAACACTCACCACTCAGTCTGAGACTTATTACATACTACACTTCATTAAAAAGCCTACAAACCACCAAGCCCTCACCCTTCTCCTTCCCCCAACCCCTTTTCTCTTTCCATCAGCACTCAATTAGACTGCCATTACCAGCTAATGGAGATCCAGTCAGTCTTTTATGCCTTCACTCTGCAGGTGGTCCAGCCTTGACTGACAAAGACTTGACGTGACAGTCTGGTTTGCTGCAGATTTCGTGCTCTAACAGTGCGATAAAGAGCTGCTTTTAGTTCAGCGCTCATGGGATGTTAAAGTTCTAACTCACCTCGCAGCTCGGATTAAAGATCTGTACAAGTTACTAGGTGGTATCACAAATCAGGCATTTACATGTGCTTAAATAAAGAGGGTTGTAGTCAGATTTCTGCAAGAACATGTTGTCTCCAATCTCTCATGTAAACAATACATCCAATCTCTGTAATAAAATAAGGGAAAAACAAACATTATGTCCCCAGCGAGATCTAATGGTGACTTACATGTGTAACTTTTTTTGTTTTTTTCGGCATTTTAGCCTTTATTTGATAGTGAGCTGAAATTACTACTACTACTACTATGCAGCCATTCTCTCAAAATAAGATGACAGGGGAGAAATATATTCTACATGTTTGAGTTGTCCAAAATGCTACTTTTTTTTTTTTTTTAATCAATTTTTATCATTCTTCACTAGTCAGCAGCAGAGCTGGGAGTGGGTGCAGTTTTTCAGAACAAATGCAGATAAAACATTCCACATTAAGGCAGTTACTGGAAGTGAAAGTAGGTTCCAAAGAAAACATAGCAAAACCATTGTGTTTGCAAGAGGAAGTGATAAGCTTAATTGGAAATGCAGGCCTGATTTCAAAATAAAACGTTACATGGCAGAGTAGCTAAAAGGTGCGTGCCCATGCCAGCATGGATTTCATCCCAGTATTGAGTGCTGCCTGTAGGTGTGAATGTGAGTGATTGTTTATCAGCATCAGCCCTGTGATAGACTGGCGACCTGTCCAGGGTGTATCATGTCCCCCCGCCCCCCACCCCCCGCTATCCTTACAAGGACATGCGGCGTAGATACTAGATGGACAGACTGTGAGATTCAAGCTATGGATCATCATTACAATAAGCTAATTTGTTTACATTAATTACCATGTCATTATGGACAATAACAATAAATTTCGCAACTTTCAAAATACCGCACGTAATCTGCTGTCATTAACAGACACAGTGACAGAATGAGCTCAGGAAAGACACTTTGCAGGTGGAAAAAAAGAAAAGCGATCAGATGATTAAGACCTGTGCCTGATATAATTTTTAAAATGACAGGAAGACAAGGAATCACCCAATATGTGTACTATAATAATTTCTCAGTCTTCTATCATTTTCGCTGGCTATTCTTCCCTGCCGCTTTCTATCTAGACAGCTTAGGCACAAATGGAAAGAGAACGCACAAAACTAAAGCTGAAAACTGGTAACGAAAACTATTGCCCAGTATAAAGAAAGGCACCAAGAGAAAATTAAAGGGAGAATAAAACACCGGTAGATCAAAGAACGCCAGGATCTAATTCAACACTTACTTTGGAGTTTAAGTCAGTGAATCTCGAGAAGATGAGCATGAGACAGAGTGGGACAGGGAAAATAAGTTCGTACTGAGGAAGGGAAGCAGAGGAAGTGGGAGTGCAGCGCAGTTTGGTGCAGGGATTTCCTCACACACACAAACATAGGAAAGACAGAAATGTGAGTCAAGTAGAAACAACATGCTTGATTTCTCACACTGAAGACATAGTGGAAAAAGACATGAAAATAGCTAATTCAGTGGCATCTAAGTAGGCTTCAAGCTAAATTTTGAGCAAATCCTTCCACCAGCAGAAAAGTACTTTACACTTGATTTCAAACAGGACAAACACTCACTGCAAAAAAAAAGTCTGCACTAAAGCCCAGCAGCATCCGAATGCAGAGATTAAATTAATCCAGCAATGCGACAACAGGTCGAGCTACCTGACATTTTGATAGTATCCTCTCTCCTCTTCCAACACGGCCCTTAGGTCAATGGGAGAAAAGGCTTCACAGTCAGAGAAATAAGCAGTCCCTCTAACAAACAAACACCCTCGGTCTCCTTTCATTTCCCTCCTTCCACCCTCAACCCTCCTCCTTCCCTCTATCTTTCAGGCCAGAGATAGGACAGAGAAACTTGTGTCTGAGCTGAACAGGAAGAGAGCAGACAAACAGAGGCCTCCTCTGGCCACTAATTAGCAGGTCTTATGCAGCTCCCGTCCAACTGCAGAGGCCAGATTAAACGTTTGAGTGTGTCAGCGTGTGACAGCGCCTGCAAAAGGGACCAGAGGATTGTACGTAAGACGAGTCATCTTATCTCTGTTATAATGCACTGCGATGTTTGTACGCGTCTGTCTTCTTGCAGCAGTCGCAGTTAACGTGTGTGATCATGCAGAGGCTTATGTGCATACTTTTTGTGTGCGTATGCATACAGTGTGTGCGTGGAGTTGATAACCCAAATAGGAAATACGCTGCTGCTTTGGTCACGTCCAAGGAACTTCTATCTAAATCCTGTGACTCTTTCTTCCTCTCGCTGCCTCTGTTTAACTCTATACTGTAACAACTACGACCCAACCCACTGCCTCATACACTGTACTCTGAGTTCATAGGCCATCAGATATGAATAGAGGCTATAATTTGCTGGTATTTCCTCAGGGAGACTATTTGATTAGGAAGAAAAGGGAGGAGTGGACACCAGAGAGGACAATGGACCCTCTGAGGGCCTTATTGACAGAGAGAGAGATGCAGTCATGAAGAGATAGCAGTAGAGACATTCTGACCAGAAATGAATGGAAGATAAAAAAAGATTAAATGGAAAGGATTGGATTAAATAGAGAGAAAGAAAGCCCACTCCTCAATTCAAGCTAGTATGCACTCTGTTTTGAAGAATGAGATGAAGAAAACTCTAAATAAGTCAAATAAGGCAAAATGGCTTGCCTGACTGAAGTGAAGGATAAGTTTTCATCTATGCTAGCAGCTCTGTAAAAATGTGAATCATCTTTATGAGCCTAAGCTGTTGTTAGGTACGGTATGTGACTTCGCACTGGGCAGAAAGAACTAGGTGCTTGTTCTTGCTGTTAAGAGAAAATATTAGAATATATTCTAATATGTTGAACTAGGTCTATAACTAAAAAAGAGGAAGAGAACAGTGAGGAAAAATTACACCAGAAATCGAGAGCAGATGGTTGATCTATATGAGAAGTGAGTGAGAGAGAGTTTCAACCTCAGAAATCGAAGAAGAAAGGGGAGAAGAGAGAGAAAGAAGAGAAGAAGAAACAGACAGACTGAGGTGCAGGCTGGTCAGAGCAGTGAGTAGGAACTGCCTAGCAAAATTGGATTGACCTCCATGGCTGGCTAATCCCACAGAAATCAAGCAGCTGAGCCACCACTGGAACACCGACAGTCACTCCTAAGAAAACGGCACCTTTCACATTCGCCATGATGGCTGCTGTATTGAGCTACATTGAGCCAAGCTCAAAGTGTGGCTTCCCCTGGCTCCATGCTTAATCCCACAGACACAGCAACCAGCCAGAACAAGAGACTGCTGACAGAGAGCTACTGTGTGACAGAACTCTAGGCCAGACTTAGGAGGAAGTGCTGGAGTAGAAATTTAATTTGAAGGTTGTACATATAATAATTAAAACTGAATTAAGACAGTAAGAACTACTAGTCTGAACTGGCATGTACCGCTGTCAGACAATCAGGAAGTAATCCCCACTCAGCTACGTCAAAGTCATGAGAAAAGTTGCTACTTACTTCTAACACAAAATCCTTAGGTTAGCATTCTTATCATGTGCTTGTGATCATTTTTGGAAACATAATTTCTAACATACAGGAATCTAGTATAGTATACTGTTTAATCCTTGTGTGGCATTTTACTTTCTAATCTTTCTATAAAACAGAATAAAACCAATAATACAAAATAAAATGCCACTTTTGCCATCTTCCAGTCTTGTTTTACTGAATGGGTTTTCTTGGTTCTTTGTGTATCAGCTAGTACACTTACTATAGTGGCAGCTAAAATGACTTCCTATTTATTACTTTTATGAGCACTCTGCCTTTTATGTCTTATATACACACATATATCATTACACAGAGGACTGCTTAAGAGAATTCTTACTGCTCCCATCAGTTTTAAATCAACCTTGAAAACACACACACACACACACGAGCACGCACGCACACGCACGCACACACCTTTCTGCTGTGCCACAGCATGACAGCTGAGCAGCCCTTGGTTTTGATGGGCTTAGTTTGGTGAATAATGATGGGCACTCCCAAAAACGTTTTACTGTGTTATAAGATCATTTAATCTACAATAAATTTATCTTACTGTACAGATAATGTTTTAGTACCTTAAGTAAAAAATTATTCCTACATCACTGCTATGACCTTCAAAATGTCTTTGTCTTTTGTCCCTGCTGATATCTCCACATACATTCGTTAAAGAATACTACAACAAATAATTATAAAAATAATAAGTTTGTTTACTTTATCGCTGAGAAGGTTATCAACAATCTAAAGCCTGCTAGTTAAATGTGATTACTTTTTCCACACAGGGCCAGGAGGGTTTGGACAGAATTCTTTTCCTTAATAAACGAAATCATCATTTACAAACTGCATTTTGTTTTTACTCATGTTATCCTGGTGAAATATTAAAATATATTTGATGATCTGAAACATTTTAGTGTGGCAAATATGGAAAAAAAAAACAAAAAAAAAAAACAGGAAGGAGGCAAATAGTTTATCCCAGCATTGTGTATTGTACTAATCAGTGAGCTTGATTGGCAATGTTGACTGACCACATATTGCAGATATCTGTAAAGTTAATCATACGCCCATTATCACATGGATCCATTAGTATTAAGTTCAAAACACTGTTGTGCAAGAAAAGAAAAGAAAAAAGACTCATCTGCATAGTTGTAGACTCTTAGTCATGCTTAATCATAGGACAGAGCCAGACTAGCTGTTTCACCCACTGCTTCCAGTTTTTAATGTTAATTAGCTGCTGGCTATAGTTTCTTAGTGAATGGATTCACACAAGAGTGGTATCCATTTTGTTGTCTAGTATGTCTCAGCAAGAAAGTCGGTAAGTGTATTTCCAAAAGTATCTTAACAGTGAAGCAGTTCTACATCAACCTGCTGCTATCTTAGCATTTCCAAAAATAGTTTCTTCTTCTTTAACGTTGTTCATAAATCATCCAAATATGTCTTTCCAGAACAGTGCTGCCTAGACAAAAAGGAGGAACAAAAACAGCAACTGAGTGCAAACATCATTAGCTCTTAATATCTAAAGTCATCTCCACAATACAATGTTTCACATAAGGAATATTAACTCTATATTTAAATCATGACTCGGGTAAGATTATGCACACACAAACAGTACATCTACAGCATCACAATGTATACGAAATAAATTACTAACTCATCGTGTTTGTCCTTATTAGAAAATCAGAAAATAGAGAAGTACACAGAAAGCAAATGTTGCTCTAATATCTCCGTCACCTGTTGTGTGAGGATGCGTGTTAATGTCTTCATCAAAGTCTGTTGTTTTATAGACTGTCGGGTCTTAACAAAGACTGCAACTAACTAACTATAAACTTTTATCAATTTATCTGCCTTTGAATTTCTTGTTTTGTTTATAAAGTTCTGAAGAATACCCACTATAATTTACTAGAGTAGACTTCTTGTTTTATCCAACCTTTCAGTATAAATATTTGATATTTGACATACTGTATGGCAGAAAGCATCACATGCTCACATGAGGAGCTGGAATAGAAAAATGAATCAATTACTCAATTGTACAAATAGTTACCATTACATCTGTGAAGGTTTCTCAGTCATCCAGGTGTAGTTATCTGGAAGTTGAGTCATGGCAATTAGACTTTTTTGTGGTCAAGAAAAAAGAAGTCTTGACAAGAAAGAAGTCCAATTGCCATGACTCAACTTCCAGGTAGTTCCAATTACCTTTTTTTTTTTTTTTTTAAATCACAGTCAGACAGATATAGATGCTGGAACAAAAAAATGTTTGCACCGACTTTTGCTCTTTATATAGTTTTTTTTATTCTAGCATTTATCGTCATACTACAGACTTACCTGTTTAAAAAACATATACTAAAATTAGTAAAACTTTTTTTCTAAACTAAGAAAAGGTTAAAAGGCTTTACAAAACTGTATAATTGTTTCATTCAAGTGATGTCTTCAGAAGCAAGATGCTGGTTTGGAACAATGGGACAGACAGTAAGGGATCAATTAAGTATTAATAAGCATTATTTAATGTACACTGAATAACAATGACAAAGTGAACAGAATTCTCTCTAATTATAAATTACAGTTTCAAGTCTCTACAAGCTGTTTGATTTGAACAGTTTAAGCCAGCTTAGTCAGATTGGATGGGAAATGTTTGAACTACCATCTTCAGGTCACAGACGTTCCATGGGGTTTAAGTTGGGGCTTTGGCTGGGATATTCAAGGACAGTAAGAGACTTGTCCTGAAGCCACTCCAACATTACTTTGGACATGTGCTTTGGGTCACTGTCATGCTAAAACCATTGCCCCAGTGTCGAGCTGTATGCTGTCAAAGATGTTTTCTTTAAGGGCCTCTGTATATTTAGCTGCAGTCATTCTTCCCTTAAGTCTTACCAGTCTCTGCCTTAGAGAAGCACCTCCGTAGCACAATGCTGCCACCACCATACTGCAACTTCACCGCTGGCATAGCATTAGCCAGGTGTTGAGCAGTCTCTAGTGTTTTGTCAGACATAGTTCGCCAAGTTTAAATTTTGTCTCATCTGTCTGGTTACACACAATAATCTCAAACTATTTCTGTCCAATTAATCGGTCGACCACTAGTTGGCAGTACTACTACAAGAACACACACTTGGAAGTATGGGTGTTTTTTTTACATTGTAAGGGGAATCATTTGACATTTTGGGAAATAGGTTTATTATTTTTTTGCCCAGGTATAGATGACAAAACAATCCTCATCTTGATCAAATTGAATCTACAATATATATCAGTGTTAGTGTTACAGCCCACTCCTATATACAACATTAAATTACTCAAATTAAGCATATTGTTACAGAAACTTGATCCCAAAGCTATTTTATACATAAGACCAATACCCCACCAAGCCTCATACAGAGTCGTTTTAGCTCTTCATTTGCACACTTGCTCTCTCAGAAACACCTGCCTTTGATGTTGCTTAACATCTTCAAGAGCCCTCATGGGTTTCTGATTTTAAACTGTGCCAATGCAAGAAAGGCATACTTGATGATGAATGAAAAATGGAGAAGGAGAAAGAATAAACTAACAGGGACATCACAGTGAGTGTGGACAAACAAAGATGGAGGAAGAAAAGCAGGAAAGATGGTTGTGTAAGGAGAGGAAGCTTGAATACACCGTTAGGAAATGCTGATGTGGGTTCACAGCACTGTGACGCACCTGAGCTGATGGTGACTGAAATTTATCAATGGTGGACATCCCACGCCTGACATGTCATGAATTTCTGTGTTGCCTGGCAACCCCAGCAATCTCTCTCTGCATCTTTTTCTTAGATTTGTTCATTATCTTTCTCTCTTTTCTTCGTCTCTATTTAGCCTTCAAGGTTTCTACGACTGAGAGATTAACTTCTGTTATAACGTCAACACTGCAGAGGAATCCTCCTCCACATACACTTTGGCATCAGTCTGGTGTTCACATGGCAATAGTGGGAGGAAACCCGTGGCTGGTGACGAAAATTCACAACACAAGCTTCCTTATGCAGGCACGTATGCCTGCATGCGGACCAACCACACCCACACACACACACGTTTGTTTATGTTTGTCTATGTGGACATTAGCTCAGAAAAGAGTGCACTCTCTGTTTTTCTGGATAATTGAATACTAAGAACAATCTCAAAGACACAGACACATACACAAATATAGTAACACATAGATAATTCAGTTACATTCATATAAATTGTGTACATATCTACTCAAACGTGTACACACTTGAAAACACACACCTCTCTAAAACAACTGCAGTCTAATGCAACAGTCCACCTGTATAAATGTTACAGGGTTAACTCTTGGTTGAATTTCTTAAGAACTATATTGGTAAATTCTCACTGGTGCATGGTAACATGTGACATCCCATCATCCTAACAGATGTCCACCTACATCAAACTACTGAGAAGAACAGAGCCACAAACTCAGATCCATGTAGTTCTCCATCACAAGTAAGAAACTGACAGATAAAAAGGGTTTGGGGGAGTGTAAATAGGGCCCATAAAAATAATATATTAAAGAACTGAGACAGTGTTGATTATTTTAATGCCTTGCAATGAGACATGCATTTACTTTTAGTTTTTCTATATGACGTGTTAGACAAGATCAACAGCCTTGAGTGGCTGCTGGAAAACCAGGAGATTCACAGCTCAGACAATCAATTTAAAGGTTAACACTCTTCTGCTGAAAT
This sequence comes from Ctenopoma kingsleyae, assembly GCA_032353495.1. NCBI lineage: Eukaryota > Metazoa > Chordata > Actinopteri > Anabantiformes > Anabantidae > Ctenopoma > Ctenopoma kingsleyae. The sequence continues at coordinate 11,307,229 of JAUBNQ010000015.1, forward strand.
ATAATGTTAGAGATAAATGAAGTGGACACGTGAATATTAAAAAGAGAGGGATTATAGAAAGCAAGTTAAAGAAAAATGAGGCTGCAATATCTCTTGTGGGCTGATGAGAGGAAAGATGAGATGGATAACAATCAGACTGCAACATTAAATGTTTCACTTGGTTCACCCTCAGAGGGGAGGCATAGGCTTCTATCTTTATATTAACTTATTTCTTCACAATACACAGGGCAAATTAGGACATTGCTAACTTAATTATGAAATAACAACTCAATTTATCTCTCCTCTCCTTTTGTCCCCTCCTTTCTTCTATAAAACACACACATACTGCCCAGACAAACTCAAGATGATGCTTTGCCAAATTCAGGCAAACATTTGCACTGACACACTCAAAACTGATGTCACCAAATATGCTGTATATACCCACATGGTCACAGACATTTTCAAGCATTTCAACCAGCATGAACAGAGGCTCTTTATTTTTCTAAGCATGAACAGATTAGTACACACACTCACACTCATCCAGGTGCGAACCTCTCCAGGCAATGTGCCAGTTAGGCAGGCAGGCTGCCAGTATACAAGACAGAGGGGTCTGTTGTGTTGTAAATGTCAGATGTCCCGCTGTTTAAGCCAGCATGCATCTCACTGCTAAACACTCATCTGCACACACTTAACCACACTTATATACGCAGCACAAAGGGCTGAGGGGGCAGGAAGGAAGGAGAGAAGAAAACAAGCAACAGAAATCCAGAGGAGTTTGGCTTATATTGGCTAGAGTTTGGTTAAACATGCATTGGATACCAACACTCACTGCTAGTGTGTCAAGTAACATTTGAGACAGGATTGCCTGTCATGCAAACTTAAATACCCACATCAATGTCAATGCAACATGGCATGCATAGTCTGTATGGTCATATTTACCAATACATGTCTCATATTAATAATAACAATCTAATGGAACCTCATAATTATGGGGCGGCATGACAGCTAAGTGGGCAGAGTAGTTTGATTCTCAGGCCCACCAGGCTACATGTTGATAAGTGTCCTTGGACAAAACACAGAAACCTGTATTAGCGCCAATTTGTACCATCTGGCAGCTGTACAAACAATTTCAATTATTATTATATTAATGATCATAATAATTGCCCTTGGGGCAAAATTCTTGTGCACCAGGCAGCTGCATTTTAGGTGCCAAGGGTTCCAATGTCAGTGTCTTGACCAGTAACACTTTGTCAAGTGGCCAGGAATTGGGGAATTGGGGAGTCGAACCACCTACCCTGGAATTAGTAGACATCAACTTACCACAGTCCCTTTATAATATTTTACATCTGTCTAATCTAAATAACTTTTAATACATGAACATAAAGTGCTTACACAACAGAAGTCTGAGAACAGAACATTAATACACAAAAAATAAAATAAAAAAACTATGACAAAGCCTAAGCTTAAATGATGACTATATGTCTTACATGTTTTTTTGTCATTTCTGCACACCATTGTAATAAGTTAATGTAATCCATACCTTCCATCCTTCTTTCATTAGGTTCATTTGTACATGTTGTATATTTTATATATTATATTATTAATTTCATATTATTCTGTTTTTAAATTATATATGAACATGATGGTTAATAATAATAATATGTACACAGCAGACACATAAGAAACTGTGGTAATATCAAACATGGAGAAAAACCTGCACTTATATATCCTTACTGTAATTAAGTTGTCTATTTATGCCCTTAAATGCTGTGTCTGTACTCCAGCTATACAATATGGTGAGTAGTATGGTGTGCTCACATGCTCAAATCAGATAATGAATATTAAATCTCTATATAGCCTTTACATAAGTTTTCCAGCACAGAAAAATCAACGCTGGTATTGTTAGAGATAATACAATTCACATTTATATTCAACTATAGTGCATATTCCTTTGCTGCTTTCTGCTGCACTATTCACATATCCCCCACAGGGTTTATTAATCTTTCATTTTTTCCTCAATGTATCAGTTATGTTAGTTGAATGTTACTTCATTCAGAGTTCACAAAGTAAGTCCTACTAATAAAAGGTAAAAGCTTCAAAAACTGGAGAAATGAGATTCTTGGGAATTTCAGAGGGATAGATGAGAGGAAAGATGAATGACAGAATCAGCTTAAGTGCATTAAAGAGACAGATACTGAACGCAGGACACAGGCTGCTAGGAGAGTCAGGCTCTCTAGTGACAACTCATTCACTGTGTTCCCAAGGTAACAAGAGAAAGTATTCACTCAGAACAAAGGAAATATCACTAGTCTGTAATTTCAGTGTAATGAAGCACTGTGTGCGTGCGTGCTGTACCATGTGACAAACGTATATGTTGATTGCAAAGTGATTTAACGATTATGTTAAAGTTTCATTATGATCACACTGAAAAAATATTTAATTGTAATTTAAGTCTTCTAATTAGGATAAGTAAATTCAGGCTCTGTATATGCATACGGGTGTACCTGTGAGATACTTGAAAAGCCCAGGTTGTGGCAGCCGTTGCAGGGTGTCAGGACTTCCCAGAATCCAGTGGGGCCACAACTTTTTTCAGCCTCTTCTTCCTCCAAGGCCGGAGCAAGAGGCGGGGTTGGCCGCTGCAAGTGCCAAAAAATGAGTTAGTTCCCAAATCGCCAACATGAAAATGTGTTTTTATTATCAACAAGTACAGAACTGAAAACTAAAAGAATGAGCTGAAAAGTATGTGAGTATGTGTGCCATGATCAATTTCTACATTTGTCACCTGACTCCTTTCAGTCTTTTAGCTTCTTACATTTAATTTACAGCCAGCAAACTTACCTCAGTGTCACTTACAGGGGTTTTAAGCAAATAAGCTCTTAACCCAAAACTTGTCAGCAGGACACAACCACTGTTCCAAAAATAATGACAAAGATACCCCATATCAATGTGCAAATAATTATAACATTTGTTATATTAACTCTGCATAGGTAAGATTATGTCAGTATTGCATGTAATATTATAAGCTGTTGCTATGTGCCTAAAAACTAAACAATTATGGAGGGTGGGTGAGATAACTAAACATTTCCCCAGTGCAAAGAGTTTCAAGGATTTCACTGAACTGAAGCTTTTATTTTCTTCACACAAATTTACTGTGGTATTTAACCTCAGTCTCCCTTCTGTTAAGATGCTGAGGCATATGTTGGAAAAACAAATCTGAAAAATGTGATACACCATTTAAAGTAGAAATGCCTTTGCATTACTGCTATAAGGGCCATGAGACACACACACACACACACACACAC
>JAUBNQ010000015.1:11336194-11368998 GCA_032353495.1 Ctenopoma kingsleyae
TACATTTGGAACATGAACATTTGTCCCATAGTTGTCTTTTTGTAATTACTTTATGGGATCAAAAAATATCGAGATATGAGTTTTGGTCCATATCGCCCAGCCCTATATCCCTGTATTTTCTTGTACAAAACAGGTTCAGGTTCAATTCAAAGTCAAAGGTGTGTGATATTAAAAGAATGTTATTACAACAGATGGTCATCTGAATTTATAACTGAGACATGTTTCTCTTGTGTGGGTCTAGGTCTGTTTGTGTGAGTGAGAGACAGAAAGAGCCTGATGAAAGACTCTGCTCTCGGTTGTAAAGATCTAAACGTGAGCACGGTATAAACAGGTATACCGTTATACCGCCCAGTCCTAATGTGTTTACACATGCAAACAACAATATGACACATCTGCAGCACAGAGGCAGTGTAGTCACAGCTTGCACCTCCTCCTAATCCCTTTTATTATCTCAAAAGCCTGTTGCTGATCTCCTTTCTTGTCCTTTGTGACAACAAAGGAGAATTTTTTAAAAAGGGAGGACAGAAGCAAAGAGAGAGAGAGAGAAAGAAAAGAATGGTATAACTCTATTCTCCTTTTGTTAGTGGAAAAGAAAACATTCCTGAGATGTATCTGCAGCGCAGGGGGACATACTTGACCTAGTCAGTCACCCACACATACACAGAGAACAACCCTTAAATTGACTTGTTCAGAGGCCCCATGCAGAAGAAGCCCAGAGGTTGTGTGCTTGGTTCCATACACAAACACACACCACATCTGCTGTATGTCAGTGGTACTAACAGTCTGTAAGACGAACAGTCCCTCATACAGCCTCAGCCAAACACAAGAAAAATAGTCTTTATAATCCAGTTTTGCTCTGGGCAAGGACAATGAGGTAAAATTCATTCATCATTACTGACTCACTACACTTGCCTGTATGGGAATCCTGGGGCTAAACACTCTGAGCCTGGGCTCCAAACTATCCAGAATATCACTGTACAACACATCTGGTAATGTATCACACAGGAATCTCTAAAAGTAATGCATGTGTCTTTCAGTTATCCTGGAACAATATTCATCCCTAAATTCTTTAAAGCAGAACCAAAATGCAGACCTTGTGAAAACATGTCTTTTCACTGACTGAAAGACTTCCTCCTGACCTGAGGAGGACTATTGAGTTACTGTTGACTACCACTCAGCAACACAACCATTACATTCTAATATAATGATGTGGCCCCATGAAGGTCAAATGAAACATCTGTGGCATTTAAGTGCTCAAAAGGAAAAAAGAAGAAGTTGTCTTAGCACTTTGATTGTTGAAGTGGGATCTACCAGTACCCCCAGTCATATATAATGCATTTCAACAAACTTTCTTTTGTTGCACCTAATGCCTCTGGGTATATTACTTTATTTTCTCCTGACAAACTGTTGAATTACTGTTTTGGGGCTTTTACTCCATGATCCTTCAAAGGAATGTGCTGAGAGCAGCTGTCTGCAAGAAACAAGTCAAGGGGTAAATATTAGCTGCATCTCCGCCCCTATAAAGGCTAAATATGCAAAGTTCTCCAGCTGTAGGTAATAGGCCATCTTGTGGTTGAAGATAGCATGAACTACAAACTGATTTCCAACAGTCACTGAAAGAAAATCTCAAAACTCAAGCATCCTCAGGTAGAGACCTAAAGTGAAGCATCAGTTTGACGCTTCCCTAACTTAATTCAATCTGAGTGAGAGACAGAGAGATCACAACAAACAACATCTCAGGCCTCAAAACAGGCATTTGGCCCTGCAAGAAGAGTACACGCCTTGGGTAAACAAGCTATCTTTCACCATCAATCACTGGCTCAATGTCTCTCATACATACAAACACATAAACATACACACACGGTAAATATAATTATCTCCTCTAGTCATACACGTACGCACACGCACACACACACACACGCACACACACACACACACACACACACACACACACACGCGCGCACACACACACACACACGCTCCCACAATAAATAAAAACTGTGAGGAACTACTGGGACCAATTAGCCTGTAAACAGTGGGCTGGAACTGGTTTACCGCCAATTAATAACATCCACAAACCTCACATAATCCTTTGTAAACCACCCTATGAATCTGGCCCACCTACAGACCTCTGTTAGCTCTCTTATTGCTTTCTTTATGCTCTCAGGACCTTTCGAGCCTGCATCTTTTCCACACTGATGTCACTATTTGACAACTATTGTACAAAGATGAGGGGTGTTTCTCTGTCACTGTTAAAAAAAAACTCACAGTGAGACCAAGAGTGCTCCTCACAGGAGTCTTCACAGGAGCAAACTAGGCTGCACACACAGATACATATATAAACACACACTGAACGTCTCACACGAGTAATGGTGTGCATGGGCAAAGTAATATCATTGAGAATGGAGTAATGTGCAGCCAATGGCTTGCTGCTATAAGTCTTGGTGATGTGTGAGAGCGTGTATCAGACTCAGTATATCACCCAGACTAACGCATGCAAGCCCTGCTCTCTACTGCAGACTAGACAGACAGTGGGGAGATACGGAGCTTAGGTATCATAAACACACAAAAACATAAATCACACTCTCAAATTTATGTCAGCAACCTACAAACAACTGTATATTTACATAGATAACATGTAACAACCACTGTACAAATATGCAGCAAAAAGTCATGTTAAGGCAATCTTTTGCAAATCCTGTGTTTCGGTAAAAAATAAACACTGGAACTTTAAGAATGTCAAAGAGCAGACTTGCTGGAGTGCAACAGTGCGGTAGACAGCTAAGGTTTGCTAACATGAGCTCTGCAGCTTAGCATATTCACCAGTCTTCATCGTACAGAAGAGGACATGAAAACGCTGAGATAAAACCAGCTATCTTCTGCTTTTTAATAAACAAGGCTCAATGTGATATATACAGTACAGACAGAGACAAGAAGGGTGGTCTCTCCTTCCACTCCTGTCATTTCAAGATGCAAATTAATTTTCAAAACTAATTGGATGGAAACCTCAAAAATCAGAATATCAGTGTTTTGTTATTAATCATCCCCACACATTATGTAAACTGTTCAAAAGAACCAATGTAATAAAAACTTTTATTATTTCTCAAAGATAGTTTAATGCTAGCACTTCTTCTATCTTTCTTAATGAACTAATACTTCACAATAAATAAATGATACCTGTATAACTCAGTAATTGGGTAAATACTCATTAATACCCAAGTACTGTACACTACTGTATCTACAGATGACAGATTTGACAGAAACTGCATTTTAACGGAAATGGAAAAAACAAAGCAAGTCAATACAGTAAATTTATACTTTTACACTTACATTTAGTCCTCAAACACAGTCGTCTAAACATCAACATTGCATACTAAGAATTCATACAAAAACATCTGTAGGACAAAAATTGTCTCAACACTACTTTGCATCAGATTCAGCGCTATTAAGAAATGCATTGATCCAGAAACAGTTACTTAGGAGACTGAACTGTGAAAGAGCCATGGCTTGAATCTTTGCAGATGTTGGCAGCATGTAAAACACACCCTCTCAGCTGGGGTTTTATTTGCACACCACACCAAATACTGACAACAATACTGGTCTGTTGATTATTAACTTTTACTGAAAGTGGAAAATTATCCCTTATAGCTAACAAGTCTGCCTCCTGTAAAAACTGCATTAAGAAGCTACATCTCCTGCATCCAAGCTGCTGGAAGTTTTTATGGAAACTTTAAGGAACTTTAAGAAACTCAAAAATATGTTTTCCTATGTTTATATGATCTAAATTGTCCGACTTCTACTATACTGAGTAGTGAATGAGCAGACTTTGTCACCAACAGTGTGTTTTTACATTGTTCTGCTGAATGGGGCTGGTGTAGGTTTACTTTCATAAAATCCTGATTTCAATCATCTGCAGGCACACAAGATTTTTCACCTTCAAAGCCAATCACAGTATGTCTCAATATGCAAATACAGAGTTGAGTGTTACCTACTGAAACCTGATACTGAAAACTCTGACCTGAGGTCAGCCAGAAAAACATTTGCGCATAATCTAAGGGAAAGTTTTATTTGTTTTTGTTTTTTCAGATGTAAACCGGACCCTTTCAGCATTAATGTTAGCTTACTGCTAAAATCTGTCGTTTTTGTAAGTGTTTTTGTTAAAACCATAAAGTGCCCTTGTAGGTAATGTTTAAAAATAAAGCTGGAGTCTGCAAAGACGGTCACAATACATAAAGCATTACTTACTAATATTAAACTCATAATTTTGGGACTAAATGTGCACCAAAAGTTATCCTTATAATAATTAGGTTACATTTATGTGAGTTTCCATTTGTTTATCTTGCTTTTATTATGCTGGTAGCTTATTTTGCTTTTTGTTACACCTGAGTACACTGTGAACTGTCCACAACATCAGAAATATTCACAAATGTTAAATATATTTTCTATTTTGTATTTTACTAAAGATTGCAGCTGCACAATAAGGGAGACAGACCTGACGTTTTGCATAAAAAATAATTTTTAGACAACTTTTTTCCACAGCAGAGCTTTGTTACATGCCTTAAAATGGGTCTTTAAGAATAAAAAAAGAACTAGATATGGATTTTCAGATTGTATTACTACCTTATGTACTCTAAATGCATGTGGACAGGAGATTTCTTATGTGCTTTATTAACAAATAAGTAGAAGAGTGCACACACACACTGACTCAGTCAGCATTTATGTACAGTATTGTCTCAATCAGCAGCTTCCTCTCTATGTCTATGCTGCCTGCACAGCAGCCCACTCAGCTCTACAAATCATTGACGGAGTAAAAAAGAAAATTACCCGTGTTCACTTGCTGACAACCCTCTTCATTCCATGGGCAACGGACATCATTTATCATGGCAAACAATTAGGCTTTAACAACTCTCAGCGGACAACAATTTGGCTAATAATGAAAAAGGAGTAAATATGGCTCCAATAACCTGGGGGGTCCATTACCATACCACTATCAGGAACAGGAATATTAAAAATCATTAACATTTTAGTCAACGCTTTTGATTTAACACCACTTCCTGTATGACACATGCTCCTCTTAAAGAGCAGCACATCAGTTAGATGCAATTTCATCAACATGTTGCAAGCAGAGGTGAACAGACAAAGAGTGAGGGAGGAGTAGCAGGTCATTTGTGCTGATTAGAAATGACAGTAGTGTTATGCTGAATGCTCCCTGAGCTGAAACTGTCACCCAGCTGTCAGAGAAAAATTACTGGAAACTATAAATGATCAGCTCTCTTAGACAGGAGCCATAATGAGACAACCTATGGTAGTGCTGGTTTACATGCCTGATAAATACAGGAAAAGCACCCAACTTTAGTTTAGCAGATACAACCTTTCCTGCGTTGGTACACCATCTTTAAGCATCTTTTGGGTAACAGAAGATGCCACAGGCCAAGGCCTACTGTCTTGCTGGCAGGTTAGATTTTTGCCAATATTTAATTTTTGAAGAGAATATTTAAGTGCAGAGTGAATTCAGACTCTGCATTTGACTGGCACACTCCTTAACCACTAAGCCTCCCTGCGTGTCTAGAGCATTTCTTAACAAATACCATTTCATGGGGATTATGGACTGGGACTGGAGGAGAGACATTGTGTGGTTCTACTAACACCCAGAATTCATTAGATGGAGGTTATGATCTTTACCTGTTGGTTGACACGGCAGTGAGAGGGTCCATGGTGGATGAGAATACGAACAATGTCCACGTCACCCCTCCAGGCGGCCAGGTGCAGAGCAGAGCAGCCCTTGCTGTCAGCCACGTTTGTTGATGCCTCAAACTGAAGCAACTTCAGTACCACCTCCCTATGAGAGAAAGCGATACATATTTGACCAGGCAAATCATGCGTCATGATGAAGATTCAAAAGTTTTATATACATAACCATGCATGAAACATTTACTAAAACTGAAGAACAAATGTACACTTGCATTTTAGTTTATGCTACACACTTTGGATTCACTGGTCCATGCTGGTGTTATTTTAGCAGAGCATGCAGGGCCTTGTTAAACCAGGTTTGTGTCATTGAGGGATTTTCAGTGGCCTATTGATGAATGATCAGTATACCTACCAGGCCAAATGGCAGACAAAAAGGGAGAGTATAATTGCTTCCATGTTTCCCACTAACAAGTAATCTCCATTACCCAAACAAATAAAATGACAAATCACAGAGGTGGAGCGTGTGCTGGAAATCCATTTAGATGCTGCTCAGTAGTGATGTCAGCAATACTGTGTCATATTAAGAAGCCCCTAGCTGAAGCTGTCACCTCTGTCTGAAGAGGAAAGGTGAAGTGCTTCATTTGCATTCAAAATGTCAAGGTGAGAAGCAAAGGAGAGAGAGGGACAAAACCTCTTCCAGATACAGAGGTGAAAGCAGTATCAAGATGCTTAATGAAATTCTTTGTTAATTTTAATCTTAATGTTTTCACTTATAATATTTTGTATAATTCACTTTAAGTGGCAGTTAAACAGCCGGTTCACACTGGGAGGATCTCTGGATCAAATACATCAATTTAAGAAGTTCTTTTCATTTCTTGCTTATTGGATTTAGCTTGCATGCATTACAAAATGGCTTTTTATGTGGTAACATGCTAGACAAAGTTCAAATCTCTCAAAACAATTCAAACCCAACCTGAATAGCATATCATCATTGCTTGTTGCCATGTTTTTTTGTCCATTTCTTAACTACCAGTTTTCTTTGTACTTTCCCACCTTAACACTAAATTAGTCTTCTGCAGCATTTGTCGGCGGCTAATTTTCACTCTGAGACTGCATTTTCCTCTCCCTCCCCTTTCCCTTTGCCAGATCTGAAGGAGGAAATCCACATAATTGCCCCCAAAACACAGTACTAATCCTTCAGTTCCACCAAACGGGGATAGTGGTTGGGCTTGAAGCTAATCCACACGGTTTTCTCAACATACCCAGGTGATCAAAAGCAGCAGTACTTCAATACAATTGAAGACACTATAAAAAATGTTGCATTTTTGACTATTATTTACAACTTATTATGTTGCCCAAGAGCACACTACACTGTGCCAAAATCCTAGAACAATACCAGACTGTTATAATGCAATCATGTGAAAACATTTTAATTATAATTTCGATTGCTGTCATTTAACTTAAACATTATGTGCTTTCTTATGTGATATCGCTGTATAAAGAAATCAGTTTAAAACTCATTAGATTAACTGAAATGCACTGCCACCAACCTAAATTTCTTTCTGCCTTAAACGTTTTTTTTAGAACCTTTTGACCTTTACTTAAAGAAGTGGTAATATAGAAAACAGTGTCAAATTTGCCATGAATTCTGTTTAAATTGTGTTTTGCATCACACAAAGAACAGTGAGTGCATTTACATGCACTTAAGTAACCAGGCTAAAGTCAGCTTTTTGGAGTAAGCTGTAGAGAAGAAACGGTATTAAAATTTAATATCACAATTATCTGATTATTTTCACAGTATTGTTGGCACACATTTATCTGTGATTATTAGTATTACTAATAATATTTATGGTGAAATTAATATCCTCTCTCACACACACCCCACATTGAACAAGTATTTTGGAGTTTTTAAAATCCTGGGTGTTGCACACCTTTCAAGCAACAAGAGTGCAGGTCACACTAACAAGCCTGTACTAGTATGTACAATGTGCTAGCAGGAGCAGATACAAAGAGACAATAAAGCTTTTTTTTTTTTAATGCAAAACAAATGGTAAGATTAACAGGCACTAAAAGTTGTATAACTAAATTCACCAAACTGCAGCAGCAGCGAATCTCTCCAAAGTCCGCCGGCAGCGGTAATCACTTAGGTGTTACCGCTACCAAGCTAACAGGCCAATTAGCTAATGCGCTAACAGGCTAACAAGGACCAAGGCTGTTGTCAATAGTTTTTCGATGTGGCAGGAGCTCTAGCTCTCTCTAAAGTATCGTGGGAGAGTTCATGCGAGTGCTGGTACCACAGTTTGTACTAATATAAATACTTAGCAGAGTCGGCTGCAATGACATCGTCAAGGAAGAGCAGGTGTTAGTCCGTGCGTGTGGAAGACTGTTGGACTGTCCCTTTGAGCAGGGGAGTTTTACAAAGCGCGATTATCGACCACGCTTTTAATACTAACTACATTACATTATAAATTTTTGGCACGTTAAAAATTAGTTTCTTTCGTATACGTTGAGCCACAAAAAACGAATTTTGTGCCAGTATACTCCACTTTCCCCCCACACTATCGCTAATCAGCAGGTGTCACTCACCCTTACCTTTGAAACGTGGCTATTAGCTAACCTGTGCCGAGTTAGCTTTCACTGAAAGTAAGCATGGCTAATAATGTAGCAAGACATAAAATAAGTCTGCCTTTATTTTTTAGAACTTTTAACTTAAATTGGGAGCAAAGGGAGTCTACTCTATCTCTACAGACGAATCTAAAAGTGCTTTGTGAAGCCAACCCTGAATCTAAATCTGTAGCTGCCTTCGAAGCTAAAAACGAGTTTTAGCTAGCGTTAGCTTACCTAACTGTTTAGCCGTGTTGCTTCACCCTTTGTAATGAATACCACATTTGGCTATGGCAGGTTGTGTTTTTAGACAAAAGAGCTCTAAAAACCAACTGTATACCACCAACTGTACCGACCACTACCAACAACAGGCAGATAACGTTAGTTAGCTGATGAACATGTAGCTTAGCATCTGGCAGCCATCACTAAGAGCCACTTTATTCTCTGAGGAGTTGTTACAGATCAAAAACAGCGCTAAATCACAGACTTACGTTTCTCAGGTGCCCAAAAACGCCAACTCCAATTGCCAGAAATTCGCTGTGTCAAATTTACATGACACCAGTGTTGTGTTTACAGCTTGTTTGCTGCCCCCGAGAGGCCAAGTTAATCAGCTGCATGTTCACCAGCAAGTCTCTGAATACAGTACATCTCTTTTACAAGACAGACTTGGCCAATTCAGTCAAAGTATGCACAAAAGTGCAGTATATTGACATTCACATATGAGTATTATATAGGTACATTTGAAGATGTTGATGTCTTTAAATATATATTTTGCTATTTATTTATTTATTTATACAGGGTTGGTTGGCTGAGCATACATGATCATTTATGAGCCCCTCTTACACTGCACATTCAAAGCACTTTACAGTTAAAATTGCAAGAAAATGTAAATAAATAAATGAAAAAAAACAGGAGTTAAACAATTAAAAATATATAATACAGAATAATCCTGAAGTTATAAATAGATGTAAGGGATCTCATTTTTAACTAATGTTGCAGATTATTCATATCAAACTGCTGCACTAACAGTTTCACATGAATAATTCATTAATGAAAGTAATCATACACATGTATCATACTGTCCAACACTTGCACACACGTGCATGTGCAACATACTCTTTAAACTTGTATGTGTTCTATACTGTAGCACACAACTCCACGAACGTGACACAGACAATCATGTGCAGTCTTACCTGTGTCCATTGAGTGAAGCGTGGTGTAAAGGTGTGTATCCTGAGCTGTCTGTGCAGTTGACATTCAGGCCCTTCCACATGCTGGAGAGGAGAAAGAAATACACCAGAATTAATGCTCTTAGTCAGATACATACGACCTGCCAATTTTACATCATCTCTCAGTAGTGAAGTGTCTGGTGGTTGGTAACATGCTGATTAGTGCAATGTACAGAGCTGTTTATGTGTTGTTGTTTATGCCACTGTTAGCATAGTGTCACACATATTTTGTACTGCTTCTCAGTCAGAAAACACAACACAAATATGGGTCTCTTAACACCTTTATTTCATTAATTTATTTGCATTTGTCACTTCTTCTCTCTGCTGCACCTGCTCTGTTTTAGACCAAGGAATTAGGTTTCATGTTCCCAGTGGAAGGTGCCAAGTGTTGGATAAGTGAAGGGGGGGTTGTGGTTAAAATATTTATTTTATTTTTTAACACTCATGGCTCTCTCTGAACCGTTTTGAAATTATTTTGCAGTTGTGACTCATTTATAATATATATTTATTTATCTACTGAGTATACATATATACATACATATACTTTAGAAGTATAATTTCTTATTTAGATACTATTTCTTTATACTGGCAACTTAAGAAAGTGACTGAGGTCAACTCTATTTGCAAAAGCTGATCATGCAAATAAAACCACAAAAAAAGAAAATCTCATAAGATTGCACAAGCTTAGGGTGTAACAGATACATGGAAACACACTTTTATATATGCACACACTCTATTACACACATAAAGCCCAGGGTTTTACTAGAGCTGTAATTATGTGACCTCTCTTTTTCACAGGAACCCCTGTAAGAGCGTCTGAGAGAAGTACTAATTAGTTGAATTCCAGACTGAGCAGTTCTGGGATAAAAAGCTAAATCAAGAGTAGTGACTGTATTGCATTTTTCTTATTAAGGAAAACCCCATAAAGTAGTTTCTGACACAGAGAGCAATACAAATCTGTGTTTCACATCTGCTCCTGAAATACATGAAGTATGCAACGCGGTCCGTAAATTGCACTGAAATGTATTTAATGGCCAAAAATATCTGCCTAGTCACAACACTCACCCAGGTGCTCCCATTTATTGATTTTGGAATAAAAGGCATCTTGGGAAATAAAGACTTAAATATTAGTACTTCTTCTTAACGTCTGCAACTTTTTATAATTTCTCTCTTATTCCATGTTCTGTATTTATTTGAGGAAAGCAAGGAAATGCTTCCTCTATCAAGATCTCTTTTGATTGTGTTCACTCATTGAAATTCTATATTTCAGAAGCACTGAGAAGGCAGCAGAACAACAGCTGTGTTTGAGAGGCATCAACACAATGATCAAGGTCAGGGGTATTATGCACTGGGTGTGTGCACACAAATACACATCTAAACCTGAATTAAAGTGGTTTTAAAGGATGACCATGCATGCACACACACAGAACACAGTGTACACTAATCAATAGAACACGTCTGCTGTAGCAAAGAATGTCTAACATTTTATTTTGCTTACTTCAATGCTGAAGTAAATAATGACAATAATCACAAATGCACACAAACATACTAACAAAATAGATCGAATCACACAGAAACACATACATACAACACAGCAGACACACATATAGTGTACAATATACAGAAGTCAGAGGTCAGGAGACCACAAACAGACACAGCACCAGCTTGTTTGTACTGGGTCAGCTGTTTCTCTACACATTTTGAGTTAGTTGTGTATTTGTGCGTCTGTATCGATCGTACCCCTCTGCTGACCCTTTTCAGACTGACCTATACAACCAGTAGGATGGGTTGTTAAAAACAGGAGACTGACAGAGGATGGGGGGAAAGAAAGACAACACACTGCAGTAAGCCAAAATATAAGAGAGGCAAAAATAGAGACCAGGATGGACTGTCAAGTAAATGTGGGTGGATTCGGTTTCCCCGGATTCACACATTTACTATGAAAACATGTTTTGCTGTAAATTCCTAAGGGAAACAGCTGTTCAAAGTTCACAAATACGTCTACCAATTAGTGGTTTTAGAGGTATTAGTACACATAGTGGTGTGCTGTACATTAGTGTACATAGGCACATGGGTAATGTATATGATACTGTCATGAATTTTCACATCCAATCCATAGAAAGAAACCAAAATATCATATTTCCTACCTCATACAAGAAATATGTTCATTTGACAATGTTAATGCCCTTCAGGGTAAGGGTAACTAACATATTCAGCATTGAAATCTTATTAGATAATAAATAAAAATCTGACACTGAGAGGAAATTACTTTTAAAAAGTGATGGTTTTGCAGTGTAGCAGTTTCTGAAATGGTGGTCAGATGTTGGGGTATGTTGGTACATATTTTATAAACCATGTTATTTCAATCACTTAAATCATCCTCATCCAGCTCAGTCTATTTCCATAGCTTTTTAAATCACACAATGCTTTCAACAAACAATATAACATTCTGCATTAAAAGAAGAATTAAACTTCCATTATAATATTTAATTGAGTTTTATCCAAATATTAGGTTTGCAAAGAATGTTTTTAATTCAGTACCTTATTAATCACATTAAAATGCTTGGATAGAAACATCCCCTTAAGCCAGATTTTATATCCGATAGCTGTTCACTGAACAAACCCTAACCTTGAACACACACCCATACAGACGCTGCTACCCTGAAATAACCAACCTGCACAGCAAATCATTAAAAACTGCTGTACAAAGAGACATGTGAGTAGCGCTCTGCACAGCCCCAAATTCAATCCACCTCTCCCACACACCTTCGAACGCAACTCATTAATGCACAAACACAGCAGTCATACCACAACTCCCTCATAAAAACCTGCACAAACAAATATATGTGGGCACTTTGTGTGTAAACCTTGTTTGCAGTGTGAGAGCCTCACTGTGATGGCCAAAGCTGAACAAGTCCTGATTTTCTTTTAAGCATAAAATGTTTGCATGTTTCTTATCAAATTTGTCCTATTTTCCTCTACCTTGTTTCACCTCTAAATTCCAAATCTCAGCTGACTGACACATTGGTTCTTCATTGTTTTCTTTCTTCTGAGTAAGAGCACAAAGCCTGCCAGCTCAGTTTAAATAAAATTAGTAGGCAACTTGAGATTAGATAATGGAGGAGAGGTCCTGTGGCAAGAATGCAGACTCTTGTTGGATTAGTCAAATATGCAGATGACGTCCAATCTAATTAACCTCAGGAGCTGCAGAGGAAAGCTCCGGTTAGAATAACAGTTTTTCCTCTGTCTACGTGTCTGCATAAAACTACTGCTACCTAAGAGAAATTTCTGACTCCAACTCTCCTCTATTCTTGCTAATGTCCAAAAAAAGTTTTTTTTACTAAACCACTAAAGGTAAAGAGGTCAAACGTCATGAAAGGCCTCCCAGCAGGCAGAGCAACGCTGCCCTCGGTTTGAACCCTTCTTCTGTTACAATCTGACAGTTCCTCCTTGCCTTTACATCACTTTACTACAGAACAGGACATGTACACTGACATGAAATGATACTGGCAAACCAAAGAAGAGCTACCTTTTGCTTATATCTAACAGCAACTTATCTTCATGCAGTAAAGAAAAATGTATGTATACGTGGTAAGCAACATCTACTTAATACAGATAATATTAAAACAAGTCATTGTAAAATACGTCCTTAAAATAATGAATATATTTATGCAAAAGGTTAGAAATTATTTCTTAACATCACATCACTGCACAGCATCAACTGGGGATGTGGTGGGAAGCAAAATGTCTCTGATTTAGGTTTTCACTGAAGCTAAATAGAGGATTGAGAGTTTTATGCCAAGGTGCTAGCCCTTTTTCAAAAACATTACCTTAGGTAATTTAGAAAAGTTGGAATTACTCTCTAATTCTTCAGAAGTGTCTTTTTTAATCTTTTCAGTGAACCTGTAATATCTTTCAAGTTGTAGGAAAAAGTCATTTTGGATGCAAACTTCTCACTCCTCCTGTCAAAATAAGAGCCTTCATTTGCTGCTTCTCACTGTGAACATTGAAGCTGCAGCAAAGTTCAGTACACATCAAAGCAGAGTATTGTCTTCAAAGGAACCGGAACGAAGGAATTTGGAAACCTTTCTAGTCCTGGATTCATTTTAGACAGAAACTCTTTTTCTTTTTTGTACCAAGGGAAGTTAAGCCGACTGAGTGCAACAGCCTGTTGAAATTAAGGCCACCTAATGACATAAAAAAATGTTAGTTTTTTTTTCCCAACCAAAATGGAGGACTCAACAAAAGCAATAACTTCAGGGGAAATCAAAAAGGGAACCAATATGAACAGAGATGTGTTCACCATAAAGAGCAGATAATACCAGACAGGAAGTTGACTTGCTTCATATCCTGTTTTGAGTCAAAAGCAGATACCTACTGATTAGGAGCAGTGCTGCAAGAGCACTTTAACTCATATGACCTACACAGCGACGAAAACACAAACACAATGACGCATGCACTTTTTATTTCTTCTTTTCTTTTGGTGCCATCCTTTGATGTTTAATACCTAAGTTAGTCCTTTAGGGCATGAATATTATGCGTTACACTCTTTACACAGATGTGCAGCTGTAGATAAGCCTTATGTACCTGGGTGTTTGCCATCGTAGATGAGATCAGCTCAAAAACGGAGACAAATATAGTGCAAAATGTATGAAACTCAAGACCAATTACACTTCTGTAAAGACGAATGAATATCAATCTTCTCCCTTCCTCCATTTCTCATTATTTTCCCCACTTTTCTTTCTCCATTTCTTTTTTGCTTCTTGAAACTATAAAACGACACCACTACAAGAGGAGATACACATATATAATGTGTATTTTTATTTGTAGATGTAGGCTACAGTATAGTACGTGAATGTCCTGCTGCAGATACACAGAGTGGAAGAGAGTGGAGGGAGACTACTTGTTCCACTCCTTCAAAGACTACTTCAAAGAAGACTGCAGAGACAACTGACTATGCTCATGTATGACAACCAGCTACTTCAAAGGATATTTGAGCTGTAAATGTGCCTTTGGCACATATGCACACACACACATACACTCTTCCCTGTATGCACTCGCTGGTGTGGTCTGAGCTAGAACCTGAACCACAGAGAATATATAAGACCAATATTGAGTCCAAAATTGACACTCATCTGTTTAGATTTTGACAATGAGCAGCACTACAGAGCAACGTTTCCATTCCACATATTAACAGCTGGTGTCAGTAAAGCTTCTAGAAATGTAGCAGCGTGCCAACAAATGCGAGGAAGGGGATGACTAACTAACTGGGGGCTTCAAACAACTGGCAACACAAGAGGTGGAAGCCTTAGGATAGCCTTAGAATAGGCATCAACACCCACACAACTCTTAACAGGATAGTAACCATAATGGATGGATGCATATAAACAAAGTGAGCAATCTCATTTTCACCTCATATTCGTACAACATCATGTAGAAAATCCCATTCACACCCACACATCTCAACAGGTAATCCTGCACTAGAGAGAGAGGTGTTTCCCCCCTCTCTCTGTCTCACTTTCCTCACAGACCTGTCAGTCTCTACTACTCCATTTCTACACCCATTACAGTACAGACAAGTAAATCACGGTGTGGTTCACGTGGGATAAAAAGTCTGTGAGCGTAAAACAGCCATTATTAAAACATTTATACTTACAGAAAATATGAATATTTGAATAAACTAATCAACATAAGATCCTTTTTTTCTCAAGTTTTCAACACACCCAAAAACAGCTAATCCTCGCTATTGTCCTCAACAGCTTCTGGCAAATTCCCATTTTGTTGAACATGTTCTTGTACAATTAGCCCTTATGTTTTTGCACATTCATCAAAATAGCAGCTCCACTCTACAAAACTACTCATTAGCAATTTCGCTGTAGTTTCTGCTGCACATGGGACTCCATCCAACTTGCAAATGAGGTCTACTGCAGCCGAAATCATAAACAGCTTAAAAAAAAATTGTAATAAACAAAGCTTCCTTTTTTGAATGTCTGCCTTACAGTAATACATGCTCATTCCAGATAACAGCCCTCATTGTACAACTTCAGTTGTCAGTGAAAAACGCTACTGACAGGTTTTGTTGTATTTTAAGTGGAAAGTCTAAATTTGATTCTCTAAAGTAGCTTCTGATTTTAGCTCACGTAGCAGATCTGAACAAACCAAAGTCAGGTGAACCATGATAAGACACTTAATACTTCACTTAATACTTTAAATGAAAACCTTTTTTTTACATAAACTCTGAACAGTGTTTTGGAAATTGTCTGAGTCAGATGTGTTCTCACATGGGGAGAAACTCTGCTTGATTTCAGTGAGGGGATGGGGCAGCCGTGTAGAGTGTGACCCTGAGAGGTTCCAGGTTCCAGTGCATGTCTGAAAGCAGTTACATGATGAAGTCTTGTGGATGTATATCGACGTGGAGGTATGCTATAAAAAAACCCTGTGAAGGCTTGCAATGTTTTAAAAAAGTTGAGATGTTTTAAAAAAGTTGAGAATAGAGAAAAAATGTGCAGAGCGACCACTCACTGCATAAACAGTATGTATGGACGACATATATGCAGGGAGGCCAGTCTGTCAGTGACAAATTCCCCCAGAGGAACAAACATCAACTGACACGTTCAATAGGTCAAAGAACCACCACTCCCATCACAGGAAGTAATTTATCTTCAAGTCAAACTGACCTCTGATGCACGACACAACATGGAAGGTTGCTGCCGGGGCAGTGGGTCAACTGCGCGCACACACACACACACACACATAATGAGTGGAAGTGATGCTGATCCCACTCGTTTCACATGCACCCACTAATAATTAAAACAAGGCACAAGTAATTGATAACTGCACAAATCCCCAATGGGGTTTAGGGAGTCCATCGATGATTTCTGATCATTGATCATGTGGTTTTCCTGAGGGTTTGTTCCTGAGCAGGACGGAGACAAAGCTTTACGGGTTATGGTAAAGCTCGTTTCTTTTTATCTGATGTGTTAGAAAAAATATGTTTTCATGCTGTTGTAAGTGAGAGTAAGATGGAGAGCTGGAGCTTGGAGCTGCTATTGGATCTGGATCCAGGTCAGTGTGATGATCAGGCTGGAATGACTGCAGTTATAAATGGGACGGTTATCGCCCTACACACTCAGAGTAGAAGGCTCATTTATTATCAGACTGCCTCAAACTGGGCAACAGTGAACACACTCATACACAGTTTCTAATACACAGACTGGCATTTACACTCACTGAGCTTTAATACCAAAAAACATAACTAGACAAAATAAAATTACAGTATATTGCAAATATCAAACCATAATAATATAATGAAGATGCAGAAAGTTAATCTCCACTATCTCTATGTCACTTGAAGAAGAAGAAAGGGTGTGGATCACAGGAAGGAAGAGAAAACACACCTTCTGCAACATTTTTTTTTATATCAAAAAAGAGCAGAAAGCAAAATAAAGAGAGAGAGTTAAGACAGCCAGACGATAACATCATCTGAAAACAGCTGAATACACTTTCTACGTACAGCTACTCTACAACTTCACCAGGACAGTTCATCTCGTCAGTTACGTTTGCTAAATGTTTATCACTTTCTCAAGACACAGTTACACAGTTATTTATATTTGGCCAATAAGTATCTTGACCAGGTTTTAACTCTCAAACTATTTATCAGTTCTGGCCTCAAATTTCTGATACTTATTTCATACACAGAAGAAGCCTCAACTTGAATTATAACACCATGTCTTAACACATGTAAAACCAATATTGATCACTGGCAAATGTTCAGTGATGGAGTCGAGTACACAACAAACCGAGACAAACTGGGGGACCGAACAAGATAAATAGGCACAGAGTCAGGCAGACAGAAAGATAATGATGGAGGCAGACCACATTTCCTCGTCTCTCTTTAATCAAACAGAGAGAAGCAAAGGTGGAGATAATGCCGAGGTCTGCTTCACCGCGGCCGCTATTGATTTGCCTAGCAGCATTTCCAATCAGTCAAAATCTGGAGAGCTGCAAACAATCTGTAAGTGCATGCATGAGCTGTATGTGTGTCTTCCTAAGGCAGTTCTCCTCACTGTAAGTAAGTGATAGAAAGCCTTAGATCTCCACTTAACAGCCAGCCACAAATCCATCTGTGCGACCATCGATTTGGCCCTTCTGTACCATTAGGGATGGGAAATGTCAGTTGCGGATCTCTATCTAAATTGGATAACTGATCTATAGAGTGGACAGAGAAAGTCGATGCAGCTTTACTGTAGATCTAGTGAGAAGAACTTCAGTGAAGTTCTTCAAATCTTTGTACTGTCTTGACCTCTGGATATACTCTACCGTACATTCTGCCTTTTTTTTCAGTAAACTCAATACACTTTCAGACCTATGCTGCATAAAACATAAACATGTCTGCCAACTGTATGGCACTAATCTCATTTGTCTCATTCGAGCCGAATGAGGCAAATGAGATTAGTGCCATTAAGAAATTGCGATGTTCATTTTCCACAGTTTTCTGACATTTATAGCCCTACATTTACTCACTTAAAGAGCAGAGTAGTTAATCTACAAAGTATTTTCTCAGCTATTAAATCACTTGTTTGGTCTAATAACAGGCAGAAAATGGTGCAAATGTCCTTCATAATTCCCCAAAGTCCAAAGATGACATCCTAAAATTGTTTGCTTTGTCTCCACACAATCCACTGGACAGCAAATGTAGTTTTTCTTCTTTCAGATTTCTCTGGGCAGAGCCAGTGACCATCAACACATCTTTATTTGAAGCCTGCCAGAAGGGCAGGATACACCTGAGATATGTGAGTCCTGCACAAGTATGTGTAAACTGTGATAAATGTTCTATGTCTGAGGTCAAATCCACTTAGCAAATGCTCTTTAAACTGGACGTATATGAGATGAGATTTCATTCTTTTATCAGGAGCGTAGTTTTTCAATTCGAGAGCTACTAATGCTCTCAAATTGATAATTTCATGTTCAGATTTTGTTATGATTTCCCTCAAAACCTTTTCCTCAGACTCAAAACCTCTCACACTCAGATTTCCTGTGCTCCTGCTCACACCTTTCTCCTTGCACAGAGCTGCTGCTGCGACGCTTAAAACCTCTGCTCACAGATTCTGGTGCTCGCACTTGGACGTTCTGCTGGGGGAGAGTCAGAGCGAGGACGCTAACAGAGGACGAGGCTCGTGTTGCCTTACTGTTTAACAAGTAGCAGTGTTCTACAGTATATTTCATCAAAATACCAAACACTGAGTGAAGTGATTTTGCGAGGCATTTCAGGCTAAATATCATCTGGCAATTCATCAGGTTAGTTACAGCCATGCTGAGTCCATCTTCATTATCCACTCTGCCA
The DNA here is from genome assembly GCA_032353495.1 of Ctenopoma kingsleyae. Taxonomy (NCBI): domain Eukaryota; kingdom Metazoa; phylum Chordata; class Actinopteri; order Anabantiformes; family Anabantidae; genus Ctenopoma; species Ctenopoma kingsleyae. The sequence goes on from JAUBNQ010000015.1 coordinate 11,355,062, forward strand.
CAAGGAAATTAGCCCTGCAGGCGCAATGGAAATCATGTTAAAACGACATTGGTAGGGGAGTCAATATGATGGAAGCCAGAGAAGGTGTTGAAATTACAGTGTTAAATTCAGCACAGCTCTCAGAGGTGCACTACAGAAACAAATAAAAGCTCAGTTTGGTTGCAAACTAAACATTTACATTACAGTCCAGTGTCAAACTGCATCTGCGCTCCTTGTGTGACGAAGCATCTATCCTGCGAATGTGGTGTGTTTGTGCGCGTTTGTGCACAGTTTACAGGGTAGTAGCGGGGAGCCATGGCTATATATGGTCTGACAGAAGGCTTTAGTTTATCCACAGAGCTCTCTACGTTTTCCTCACTCTGTCAACAGTGTGAACAGAACAGAAGATACAGTATTTACCATCACAGCACTGAAACAAATTACAAAAACGTGGAAAAACTACATATCCAGATTTAATCAGCTGGAAAAGTACAATTTTATTTCTTTCTTTTGCTTGCTGTAAAGGCACAATGTGTTTACCAGCAAAGTATGCAGGTACAACTTACATATTTTGGATTTTTTTCTGTTAAAGGATCATTTTTGATGAATGCAATGCGCTCATGTGCTCGACAGTTGCATCTCTCCTCCTCTCCTATTTTTCGCCCTCTGAGAGTGTAATAGGCCTGTCAACAGGACTGCCGCATTCCATTTAAAGTGCTCAAACCGCAGGATCACACATCTGCTGCTGCAGGATCGTGCAGGTAAACACGACTCAAATCGACACTCGCATGCACACCAGCCACGCCGGGGTCAGAGCAGATTTGTCAGGCGTTTGTAGAGCACCAGGGTGTGAGCAGATAATAATTTCAGGAAAACTAACATAAATGTAAAACTGCATTGTTGTTTCTTATATTGCTGTAGCAAAAAACATGCTCCAAATTAGGTGAGTACTTAAGGAGATGTAGAAAAGTCTTTATCTTATTTAACCATTCAAAAACCCTTTAGATTATGTGAAAAATCAGCAATTTGTTGGAGCAGTAAACATGTTTAGGTTTAAAAAATACTTTTAAGGTAAATCTTTTATATTATATTTTCATTTCTGAAACAATTCATTTTCAGCACAGAATAGACTTTTTTGTCATCTTGTAAACTTGTATTTTTTTTAAAATTCCCAATAAGCCTCCATGCTGCTGTTTGTGTTGGTAACAATGGGTGATGATGTTAAAAACTTACAAATAAACTGGAAAAAAATGTGTGTGAGTGAGTGTGCGTGAGTCTCTGTGTACTGGTAAAGTAACTGGGCAGCTGCTCGGTGCAGTAGATGTCGTCTTTCTGTTGTGTGAGACAACAAGAAACAGCTCTGACAGGTTGACATTCACTGTTGCAGGGTGTCCTAGTGTTTTCTTTTCACAGTGAGACACAAAACAGGACTATTGAATTTTACAATTACTCTGCCACTTATACCAATAATGAGGTGAAATGAAACTCGAATGGTACCTGCGGGGAAACTGGAAGGTCAGTACAATAATAGTGGTTTACCAGTTTATTTTAATCTCTGTGTGAACTCCCTCCTTGTCACATTCTCTGAGCCAGTTTGTGACAAATTGTCCCGAATCATCAGACCTGTTTGGTACATTTGTCACACTGGCTCAGATTATATGACAAGGAGAGAGTCCACAGAAAAGTTATTATAAAAGAATTAATTGAAACAAAGGAAAAGAAGGCAATGCCAGGTGGACGTCAGCTGTAGGACGAGAGAGAACAAATGACCAGCCTTTATAGCCAGGAAGGTGAATAACGCAAACTTACGACACTCTCATGTCAGTAAATCCTGACCAGGTTGGCAGGACAAAGCCAGGTAACCTGTTTCTCCTTTTCCGGGCTTTATGTTGACCTAACAATCTTCTGGGTTCAGTTTCATTTTGAACAGACACACAAAGATGCTGTATCAACCTTTTCATCTTATTCTCTGCAAGATGGCAAATAAGTCTGTTTGTCAAGTTGTGGTGCTATTCCTCGTACCTGAAGAAGAAGAAGAAGAAATAGAAATGGCTAATGCTCAAACAAAGCTTTGACAAAACACAACAACGAACACAGAAAAGCCACATATGGTGTTGGTTTTTGCGTTCAGACACACTACACAGAGTCATATCCTGTCTCTGAAAATCCGATGACTCGTCTGTTTGTGTTCGTGTCACTTTTAAGAAGCGAAATCCCACAGATTAGGTACATATTCAGGTTTTAATCGGAAAAAGTTTCCCACAAGACTACAGCCAACACATTTTCTATCCATCCGTCACCCTGGCGACTTCACTGATTGCGACAGCTCATTACTTTTACCTGATTTCCATGCAAATACCTTTGTGTCCTCTGGATACTGATTGCTAATGCATCTCTCTGCTTCCATCTCAGTCACTCTCTTGCCCTCTCCATCTGTTGCTCTACAACTTTAAACTAAATTACACGTTCCCTTTCACAACTTTTCTTCCCCTCTTCCTTTCTATTCTTCTCCTACTTGCCAATCACACAGGCACCCAAAAAGAGCACTCACTCACTCACACACATACATACATACATGCGCTGCCAAGTTGTGTTCACATACAGCTGCATGCAATTACCAGCCACAAGAAGGTTTTTAAAACGTAAGACTCTCCGGCCGATGCTATTTATCAGATCAAAATAGCTCTTCCATGAGTGTCTATAAGCCTGCCAAGTGTGTGTCCATGAGTGTGTGTGCATACATGCAGTGAGTGGCATTCCACTTATGATGCACCAGAGGGTTGAAAGATGTCACAGTACAGCAAAACAAACTTGTTTCCTCTCTTGTCTACATCAATCTGACGCCTCTCCTCGCCTCTGTCTGCCCTGGATTTTCTAAGATACAGCATCAGCATCCTTGTCATACCTAGAGCTGCAGATGTGTACGTTAGACTTATTTTATATTATTCAGGATAGAAAGGATTCAAACACACACATCAACATCTACTTTTTCCACTGAATTTGTCTGTGTTACAGTAAGTAGACCAAAATTAAGCACAGCGAAGAAGATCCAGTTATTAGAAAAGAGACCAAACCAAACATAATGACTGCTTTTTTGACACGTCCTTATAATGAGAGGAAATACAAAATCATTTTAAATTGCAGTAACAGAGATCCGAGCACCGGCTGCTAAGGGACACGCTTATTCAATCTACAAGGCAATTGCATGAGAGGCAATTCATTTAGTCTAATTATGCCTAAAGTGAATGAACATCCAGTGCCTTTCACGACTTGATCTTTCATCCTACGTAACTCAGAGACTGTTTGTAGCATGCAAGCCAGCTAAACAAGTCATATCAAATATTTAAAGTGGCATCACGAGGTGCCTACAGTGCTACAGAGATTGCAAATTTTTCTCAGCATACTCTTAGTATACCAAATTATATCCTGTTTGTTAATATCTACACTGTGGCATCTGTTTAAAAAAGGTGCATTCCACCTCTGTAACAAACTAGTATGAATGGTGCAAAAATGGTGTTTTTCAGCACCAAACTCACAATACAGGACGTGAGATAGAGTGAATCAGGAGGCACAGGTGTGCTGTGGGAGACATGAATTTTGTGACTGATTTACTTTAATATGCAGTTTTCTGCATATTATTTCACAGAGCTCTATTTTGCCTGAGCTGCAACACACCTGCAAATGACTGACACGGCGAGCACAGAGGAAGCAAATGGCTCTGCCCTGATTCACACAGAGCTACTTGTAATCCCACAGTTGCTCTCTCAGGCACAATGGTGGAACAGAGCGTGGTGTAATTTAGAGTGTGCAGGGCCGCTTAAAGAGAAAAACAAGGACACAGCCCAGTCATAATGATCACTTCTCAGTCTCGCACAAACACGCACGAGGCAACAAGAGTTTGCGCACACGTAAACACACAAAGAGACACACGCAACACACAGCCTGTCTTCTCCATCATTACAAAATCCTCTCACTTACAGGGAGAACGACGCCCCTGAAAAAAGGTGCAGACAGACAAGGGCCAATTACAGACCAACATATAAATCTATGGCCAGCCACATCGAGGCAGAGCGGAGACAGTTACACAGAGCGCGCACACAGAGTGAGCACGCTGTGTTATTATACATGCAAACAGCCCTGCACTTTTTACACATACTAAAAATACATAACCGTAAAAGTAGATGTAGGAAAATGTATCCTGTAAAACACTGATCATCAAACAACAGATTCAACAATCTGAAAGTGTCATGTCTGTGGTTATCAGGGACAACAAGACTCGACAGGAAGTTGTGCTTAAACGAGCATAAAAACCAAATCACTGTTTGTCTTGAACCTTTAGTAACACACAAAACCCATTATGCTTCGACAGAGTGTGTGTCTGTACATGCAGGAGCAGATATGTAAGAAAGAAGTGGAGACAAAGAGGGAAAGCTACAGTAGGAGGGTCATATTACTCCATGAATTAAAGCATTATCAGTCCCCGTGCTTCAGTAAATCTTGGTAAGAGCAGGGGTGTATGAGACCTAAAAGGTATTTATGAAGCACTCTGATTCAAAGAGAGCAGTCTCTTACTGTGTTTAATGTGCTCCTGTGGTTAAGAGATTTTTAAACTCTCTTAAGAGCCACAAGCACAGCCAAAGTGAAAATCAACCATGTATGTAAAGAAAACCCCAAAGAACCTTTTGACTCAGTTTCAGGAATTAAACACACATTTTGCCAATTTGCATGCATGACACTCTCATCTTTTTTTTTTTCTCTCTTGGACACACAAACACAAACACGGACACATAAACCACCACATCGTGGGAAATGCCCACTTGGCTTTGGTTAGTGGAGGGTAGAAAGAAGGAGGGCAGTGTGGGAAACTCCCGCGCTGATACTGAAATGATGTGTTTTCACAGTTTCTGTAATGATAAAGTCTCAATAACAAGCTGCACTATAGGCTCTCTATAGTGTATAATTCGAAACATACAGAAACCGGAAACTACAGTTCAGTGACCTCAGTGCATGCCACGTTATCATCTCCTGCCTGCCACCTGTTTGTGGCTTTACATATGTAAATGTATTAACACTGCTCATTATAATATGGTTTGTTGACTTAATGTATGGGTGAGTTTATACTTCATTTAGCCGTTTGGCAGACACTTTCATCCAAAGCAACTTAGAAACAAGGAACACACAGGAGCAACTTGGGGTTCAGAGTCTTGAGTCGTGCTCAAGGCCAGTTTGACACGTGAATTTGAAGTAATGTGCCGAGTATTTCTTAGTTTACAGATGAACTGTTCACCTGGGCCAAGTATCTACGTTATTCAAACTACACTACACTACCTCGACATGACCTCTACGGGTCTGTGAAATAAAACTATAACAATGACAATATTAAAGGCTGCAGTAACACAGGAGATCAAAAATAATGCAGTGTTTCATAAGGTTGAAATAAATTCACTAGTACAAGAGACCCAATATGAGTCTTATAGGATTATTACATGAACATTACTGTCATTGTTTTCTTCTGTTTCACAACAATGTTGGCAACGACCTTTTGGAAATCTGAGACCGAAAGAACCATAATAAATCATCAACCTGCAGAATGTTGTTTGGGGTTAGTACTGATTAGTTTCACCTCACAGCACAGCACTGAGACACACCATCCTGTCATGCGGTTGTGTTTATCCCCGTAGGAATGCCGCAAATCACATAAACAGGCAAATTTTAGCTTAAATAGGCAACAGACAAAGGTCCTTTTGAGAGACCTCAAGACTTTGAAACAATTACTGGGAGCGTGCCTCGCGTCCAATGAAGGACAAAACTCAAAGGCTCTTTAAAAAATATATATATATATATATATTCGTATATAGTCATTTTATTCCTGCTGAAATGCTGATATGCTTAAAATATGTGATTTTGCTACATACCATATTCTGTATCTTCACTACAATATTAAAGTTGTTTTATTCTCCCTCTCTACAATGTCCCAATTTCCCCACAGGAATCATTAAAGTTTCATCTTATGCTCATTTATTTAAGTGAGGTTTTAAAATCCTTGCCCATGATGAATGTGCCCCCCCCCCCTCTAATTAGTCAAAGCTGTGATTTATTAAGGATTCTCGTCGTGAAATGAAGCTGGTCAGCAGTGGCGGCGCTGGAGTGCAGTGAGCTGGAGATTAAAATGCACGTAGTTATGTGAGAATCAAACCCGACACGTATGTTAGTCACTGCCGCTCTCCTCATCAAGCAGTCTAACTTCACTGTGTGTGTTTCTCTGTGTATCCTCTTGGCAGGGGGATTTCCCTCCACATCTCTTCTATGATCCTTCCTCTATCTCAACCTCCAGCTCTTCTCACTTCCCCTCTCATTTAACTCCCACCATCATACTCTCTCTGGGCTTACTGCACCGCCCTGCAGGCTCTCCAAAGCTCCCCCGTTCATTCTTTTCTCCCGCTGCCCCTTTCTAATTTACGACAGAAGAACAGTATGATGGAGAGATTTCCATGGAAGACATCACACAGACACTCACAAACCTTTCAACGCACACACAGTAAGGCTCATGAAAAATGCATGCACACATGGATAGTAAGGTAGCGTACGTTACAGAGCACATACAGTGTGACCTACTTTATTTGCAGCACAGGAGCACACAAGGAGGGAAAAATGCTGGACTGAAACGTGAACTGGCAATACTGGTGGAAAGCACATCTATGTGTGACTCCCCCAAGGATTCAGAACAGTTGCTTGCATAGCGTAAGTCCATGGATCCATATTAATGATTGACTGGGATGCCAAAACCAAATACACCTAAGCAACAAACGTAATCAATCATAGTCTTGGCTTTGGATCATCTGCACTCTACGCTCTGTGAGCGCTCTCTCGTGTCCTCGCTCTAACACTGTGACAGTTTTTAATATTAGGTCTGCCAAGGTTGAAGAGTAGCTAACCTTGGCTTACAGTCTCAGTTCACTAACTGGGGTCACAATTAGGTTAGCAGCATGGATCAGACCTGTCAGAGCAGTGGTGTAAATCAGAAAACGAAATGATGGAAGGTGCACCAACCTACATATTTATCTTTTATATATAGAAGCTGACATTGAAGAGTTTATTATCTAAACAGAATTCGGCATTCACGTTAGTTAGGAGGTGAACAGACAGACCTTCAGTCACAACCTGCTGAATTTGTTTTTAAAATAATAGCATTTACGACAATTACTCAGGGCAGACTGGTTTTAACAAATTATTCAACTCATACTGGACAACTCTGCACCTCATGATTGCCAGTGTTGAAATACGTATGCTCTTTGTGTATTGAAGCAGAAAGGTGTAAATCTCAAGAGGCAGATGGGTGTGTCACGAGTGAGCATGGAGTTTTCATCCTGTCACTGACCTACAATTAGCGTTTGCCTATTTATTTTCTGTAACCACAATGGCTTCCTAAACTTAACCAAGTGTTTTAGTTGCCAAGCCTTAAATGAATAGTTGGACATTCTGGAAAATATGCGTGCAGAGTGTCTGATGAGAAGGTCCATGTCGCTGTTATACCTGTGCATGTTTGCTTGCTGTCTGTCTGAGTGTTTTCAGTTGGCTAACCCTAACCATGTCCATAACCTAGTCACAGTTTATTTACCATAACCATGGTTTAGCAGAATTGTCCAGTATGAGAGTTTATGTCTGTTTACATGGTGCACTCACTCAAAATTCTTACATGCAACTAAAAGCTCTTATTCTTCCTTCAGGAAGATGACATATCACTATAGGAGCAAAAAACAGATTCATGCCACAAGATGCTCCCAGGAATAATAATTACGAAGACAAATAAACACTGAAACTTCAGCATACTTGTGGTGTTTCAATAATCTTATTTGCATTATTGATTTATGAAGTGTTTGTGTGCGTCTGACAGACTGCGAATCGGCACATAATGAGCTGATTTTATACCATCTTAAATCTCAATTACAGTAAATAGCTCAGGCAGTGAGCCAAAAATGTGAGCGTTTAGACTGGTGGGCAACTAGATCAAATGTCGAGTCAGCGTGTAATTGTTTTCAGAGTTGCCAAGAATGTGCAGAAGCTGTTACAGTGCATCCACTCCTGATGACGTGAACTTGACAGTGTTTCGGGATTTGAGACATACTGAGCCAAAAACTTGCAGTTCTGACCCCAGTGTTTTAACAGCTCACTAAAATCTGGCCCTGAAATAGACAAAGCTACATCAGCGTGGCATGTTGAAGGAAGGTCTGTGTGGTATGTGAGCATTCTCAATATCATTTGATATACTTCCATCTGCTGCACGTGGCTCTCCTGGCAGACCTCTGCAGCATGTGTTGGATTCCTCTTGACTTACAGTATAAAGTAGAAGTGGATGATAATGTGGAATGTGCTGCACTGAGAGAATATGAGTGGGTGCAGAGGAGTCCGGAGGAAATGTCTGTGTGTGTTAGAGAAAAGAGAAAAAGTTTGCATTGCTCAGCTTTACGGCTTCGGGATACATGATGGCCAGTGGAGACACACATGCTTCACATACACACAGACTCACACAGACACACACATGGATACAGAAGTGCTGTGTCACCATGCCAAGCAGACAGTCTTATGTAATTCAACACCTGGCTGCAGTAAAAACTGTACATTCATACTCAAACTCATTAACACACAGAAAAACACTCACCAGACTTCTGGTTATGTCATTTTGCCTCTTTTGATCTACTTTATTCTGTTTTTTCTCAGACAACAATCTTCTCCAAAAACAGTTTTCTTCTTTTACAGTGGTTAAGGGCGTCATCGTCTAATCAAAACTGCACAAAACTACATTCAGGAGGCTTGCTGTAATACTGATTCACTATGGACAAAATGTTCAATGCAGTCAGTATCAGTATCAGCTTCACTGTTTCAATGGGTGCCATGTTCCTTTAATACAGTAAACACATACACCATCTTACTGCCACAAACACTCATTTTAGCACTTTAGTCCCCATAAAATGTACTTGTTACTCCTGATAGTAGCATTTTCTAAAAACTACAGTTTCCTGCATTTTTTTAAGTAGCCAGCCTTTTTAAAATCAGTATATTTTGTAAATCTGCAGCAGGAACAAATAGTCTTAGAGCTAAGAACCACATACAGAAAGTAGAGAGAAAGACCTTTTACAGGTATCCTGAGACAAATTGTGACCACACTGACCAATTAGCAACACTAAATAACAAATTAACGCTGTTGCCAAAGTTATTATGATTCATCTTGTGGAGGCAATGAATATCTTTATCAACAGCAGTTCATCCAACAGTTGTTGAGATATTTCATTCACTAACCATGAACACTCGCATTCTCCCTGAGCCTACACGCAGCAACAAATACAGAAAGCACGGTTGTTCTGTTCTATATCAAGCCTCTGAATCAGCAGCAAAGCATCCTTGGGACAGCAACACACACATACACACACGCTCTCTCTCTCACACACACACCCTGTGTTGCCCTATCCCTCTGACCCCTGAATTTCACCCCCACTGGTTGTCTCAGAGACACAGAGCGGACAGTACAGGCTGTCTAGTTCCCCCATGTTTAGAACAGGCCAGGAAGTCGCAGCTGATGCCAAAGACCTTTCAGCTAAAAAGAACGGCACACACACAAAGACGCCCAACACACAAAGATACAAACGCAGAACATGCACTCTCCCTCTCTCTCAGTTGACCTGGAATATGTGACTCAGCAATACCCGGAGGGATGCTAAACAGCAAGATGGATGGTATCATTTACAAATGTTACCAACGGTAAGAGTGGTTTAATTAAAAAATTTGTCTTTAAGTACAAGTTTTAGATTTTTCAAGTTTGTCTTAATGCTCGATATTAATAAGCATTATTGGTCTCTGTGGTTTCTGGGTCATTCCTCTTGTCCATACCATCCATGAAATGATTCCTTTTGTGCAATGCTGTAAGAACTGGAGTCAAAATCCATTCTCAGTGTAATATAAAAAATGTATTCTTAAGTTTTTTATATCAGAACCCAACTGAACTGAGTAGATCTTCTGAAGTTAGTCTTCTAGTCCAAGCTTCCCTTTTTGTGTTTTCCAGTCTGAAACAAAGTGGTAGACCAACTGAATAGTCTCCCGATTCAAACTACGAACACTAATAAGGAACACTGAAGTTAGTGGGTGCTGGTTGGCTGTGATCATACTATTTCAAACTGGCTTGTGTTGCACTTTCTCAAGCTCTGTTCTTTCTCTGTTTCTTCAGTTAGCTGCATGCTAACTAAGCTGCTGGCTCCGAGCAGCAACCAAGCGTTCATTGAGATGGCAAACATTTACCGATCCTGCAATCACCAAGCCAAGGAACATGTTTTGTAATTTAATTGAGGCTGTGTAATTTGTGCAGTGTCTGTGTGTGTCTGTGTGTGTCTGTGTATGCGTGTGCATGTGAGCTGCGGAGGCCCCTCGGCGTCCTGCTGCCCACCCCTGCTTCTTGTTGACAGGGGTAGCTATTATCACAAGCAGGCAGATGTGTGAGGGCCACGGATGACAAAGTGACAGGTAGCGAGAAGGCGGGAGAGATGGAGCGTATTGCAGCACAGATCAACAGACTGAGAATAAGAGAGAGAGGAACAGATTTGAATTTCTTCTGCCTGGACCAATGACTGGTATTTGTGGAGAACCAGGGTATCTGATATTGATTTTATACTCATTTACTAACCGGTAGAATTGCACTTCATCCTTCTGAAGGGACATTATTACAAAGGCATGTGTAGCAGCTATACATTTTTCTCAGATATACTGTAAGTTTGTGTTCTTTCTAACTTGTTAATCACCTCCTCAAATCTATCTCACACCCTCCTGGAAGGTGCTGACCACGAGGTTCAGTTGATACTACATAATAACTGCATGATGTATTTTGCAAAAACACATCTTCTATCTTAATAAAAATATACCAATACACTCCGGCATTGTTTTTATTAGAGCCCTACCAGTAGATTGGTTCAATATTAACTCCCTTAAATTGCAAAGTGACATATGTGTAGATCAATATCACATACATTTTTCATACTTTCATACTGATATTGTTTTAGTAAAAAAAAAAAAAAAGCATTTGCATTAAAAACAACGCTAGTATACCTTTATCTCAATTGTTTCTCTCTTACATATTACTTGAGCTTTAGATTTCATTAGGAGACAGTCTGCAACACACATCAAGCTGTGTCCTGGCTTCCAGATGATGCCAGCAGTTAATATTTTATGCTTGGTGGCGCAAAATTGGACTTTGATGAGCCCTGCTGCAGATTATGCCATGTTAGGACTGAAAATCTGTTAACAGCAACCACTGAGGATGAGAAAAAATGAAAAACCAAGGAACAAAACAAGGGTTTATCACTCTTTCCAGCATTATAACCAATCTGTCAAAACATTGCTTTCATTTCTGATTTTTTTTAACTCCAGTCATCACTCTTTCATGCAGGCGGCTCTTTTGTGTAATTAGTCAAGTACTAATTCATTCAAGACCTTATTCGTTTTATCTCCAGCGCCTGAATTGTCTCTTTAACTGTTCCACAAAGCAAAATATTGCTGGTATGAATAAGGAAATTACAGTTATAATCAATTCTTTTGTCACTCAAATTAATGATAGTGTTAAATAGCTATCGTGCCAGCCAGCAGAGTGATTATTCATGTTCAGCAGTACAGTAAGAGCTTAAAAAAGGAAAGACGTTTCCTAACAGGGGGTTATGTAAAGGGAAACTCCATGTATCATCAACGCACCTTCCTATACAACCATTTCTATGCATTACAGTGCCAGGGAGAGCGATGCACCACAGTCAACTAGATGATTCATAGGACTCCTCCATAATGAATCAATAAAATGTGGGACTTAACTCCCACATGGTCATCACCACAGTAGCAGGAGAACAGGGAGAGTCCTTTGGATTGTGGGAGAACTGTGAAGGATTGTGGGCATTCGGCTGTGCTGTATCATAGCGGTTCTTTAAAACAGCTTTTATCTCAGTCAGACTGGTGTTTTCCAAGCTAATTTTCCTTTCAACCACAACCTCAACCTTAAAGTTTGACCCAACTCACCCTTTGAGTCCCAAGTCAATTACTGGCTATTTGCTATGAATGCCAATGAAGCATGGCTGAAGCTACAAACATAAGAGTCTCTCTGGAGTTCTGTGTTTAACCTCAGCCATAGTTCACACGTGAGCCAACAGACCGGTTAGAAACGGCGGACTGAATTTCATATAATCACAAATATTCCCACAGAAAAAATGCCACACAGTCCAGTTAAATCTCTTTATTTTACTAATTAAAAACAGTTGAAACATCTTCTAGCAATTAAGACAGGCTTTGGAATGAGATGCAACCTGAAATTTTAATTAAAATCATACAGCTGTACAAACACTTTAAGTAATATGTATAATTCAGCTGCTTAGTCTTCACTTTTGCTTTTTATTAATAGACATATTAAAAATTCTTTTGGCTTGTGAGACCCTACATCAAACAGTCTGATCACACTTTATGGCCTTTGTCACCTTTGGCTCAGCGAGATTGTAATCAACATTCTTCAGCATTTTCCAACAAAACAATCAATTAAACAAGAAAATAATCAGCAGATTATTAATTAATAAAGGTACTGAACGTAATCATTAGTTGCACAGTAGAATATGTAATGTGTCTGTTAAGTCCAATCAGTCATCAGAGAGCTGACTATTAAATCATTCAGGCTGTGCTGTATAAAAAGAGCTATAAGTCATCTCAGGAGGAGTATGTATAGATATTTTCAACGTCAGAGACGACACACAGGCCAACAAATCCATATGCATGTTCATTAGTATGCTCTCTACTCTGGGATGAGTGCTGATCACCTCACTTCATGTCTTTAAGTTCCCACACTAACACATAACTGCAGATAAAAACAGCTCTAGGGCATGCACGTGCACGCACAGTGAAATATGCTAACTCATTGCCTGGAGGAAGGAGAGCTGCTGTCACCTCGCAGCCTGTGCATCGACACATTATCTGCTCATTAGGGAGGTTGTAACCTCAGAGCAGCCATTATACTCTGCTAAGCTTGGAGGACATTGATCAGGACAGGTCAAAGGTCTCAAAAGACAGACAGACAGACACATGTGGAGACAGACAAAATCTTTGTAATGATGAAGAAGACATTTTATTTACATGCTGAGTTTATTCATTTAAGAAATACAAAAGCAATGAAACGATAACAGCAACGTGACACGCGACCTTTTAAAAGAGGCAGGGTAAAGCCAATTCACAGACCATGTTACATAAGAGTCTATAAAACTGAGCTGGAGGAAGACAGTTAAAATCCGCCATTATCATAACCGATGCTGACTGCATCAGGTAGGCCATTTAAAAGTCCATAAAAATTATTAATGATGCCAAATCATCTCTACAATTTATTTAGATGGTTTTAGAGGACACTCTTTTTTGTTTTCCTACTGCTCATACAGGCTGCAAATGTCATCTTAAGTGTGGTAAACAAGACTATGCTGCACTGCGCACAATGACTACATACAACCACAGTATAATGTCAAACAGTTGGCAAAGTTATATCTACTCGCAGTATATGCTGCCAGGTAATAATTAATTATCACATCTCTGGCGTGTAAGGTTGTCTGAAATGGACTGTACTGCCACTGCAGTCAGATGCTGTGCTGTAAATAACTGCATTCAACAGTTTTATTATAAATTAGCCAGACAAAATCATAAGCAGACACGTTCCCAATTAAAACACTTTCATTACGTAACCATATGACACAACAGTTAGCAGTGCTGGCTTTCAGAAACATTTTTATCTTGAGAAAAAACAAGCATTTTGTGTTGGTTTTAGTAGTAGAAATACAACTTTACAGTAGACTCATAATTAACTTTAAAATAAACAGGAATGTTTTGGTCTACTAAAATAAAAATGCTCCTTTAAGACATATCAAATGCCACCAGTAACAGATAATAATAAATATCAAACGCCA
>JAUBNQ010000015.1:11387707-11407672 GCA_032353495.1 Ctenopoma kingsleyae
AGAATTTCAGACTTCTGTGGGCCTCTCTTCTTTTATTTTGAAAACTCTCCACCCTGACTTCCTGTGTGGTTCAGTCCGACTTGACTCGCAGACTTGTTGTACAGTCTGGGCGTGGAGGACGATGCTACAACACCAACAGGAGGCGATGCCTTTGTTAGGATCTTTAAAAAAGTGTCCCCCATGCTCCCCAGCTGTGAGCACTTGTTCCCTCTTTCAGACCACAAACTTGGTCTATCAAACACGCGCATGCGCACTCCTCCGCCGCGCGCGGGAGGCACAATTGCTCCTGCTGCGGCGGAGTAGATGTGGGAACAGGTGAGATCCTGAAATAGCCTCCGTGTGAATGGAGAATGAACGCAGGAGATGGATTTTAATGTGTCCTCATCTGTCCACTGACAGCCTGGGAAACAGACACCCCCCCATCCTCTCCACTGCGCCCCCATTCTGCCGCTCAGTGCATGCTGGGACCTGCTTGGTGCTTAATTGGCTTTTGTTTTAATCATACAAAAAAGCCTTATAAGTGTGCATCAAAGGAGGGACACCACGCACAGTTAAATGTTTTCATTAAATATATGGAATAAAAATGAAAGAGGCTGTGAGCAGGTCAGGATGGAGCGTGAGTGCATGGATCTGGTCTCAGTCTGCTCAGGTGCATCAAGGTCTCAGCTTTAATCTCAGCCTGGCAGAGAAGAAAACCCTGAGGCCACCACACTGACTTCTTAACTGGCTAAAATAATATGTAGATGCTTCAAGTGGTTTAATGATTATTTTCAGTGTTAATCTGCAGTTATTTTTTTTTATGAATAAATCAATAATTTGTCACTAAATTGTGAAAAATGTTTTCCACATCTGAAATATTTTCTTGTGGGGTGCTGTGCACCAATTAATGTCAGTAATAATTAATCTCTGGCTGTTGCTCATGTTTCCAGCGGTGGTTTATTTGGATTAAGTCACCTGTTGATGGAAAATCAGGCCAGATCAAGAGATTTCTGCATGAAAATGAAGCAACACAACACGGCTTCTGCGAAAATGACCACTTCGTTCACTCACAATCGCATTATTGCTGTCAGCTTCTAAAGCCAAAGCCACAACTCCTACATGTTAGCGATTACATGATGCTGTTCAGTGTGAGATGTGGGTACAAACTCGAGCCTACGTCTGCTTCTGGAAGGATATGCTGTTAGAGTGAGTTAGGACTGTAACTACTATTGACTAATCTCTTGATTATATATCCCACTTGTCCACAAATATATAAATAACAGGTACAAATGCAGCTAAATACTAAACACTGCTGTATTGTGCCCATGCAAACTCGCAGTTCTGTTAAATGTCAAATATAAACATGCAGTTGCAGCCCCACGGATTGTCAGATGCAGATTCTTCCCTTTGTACTGAGCCGACACACATCCTGGTGCCTCTCAGTTTCATCAGATTTACCACAGTCCAGCTGTACATACTGGCATAGTCTCCCATATCCACCTTTCTGGTCTACACACACACACACACACACACACACACAGTACATAAATGACTGTATACATGCTTTGCTTACATAAACGGTCCTGCACTGTGACGTAGTCATCATCACAGAAACATTAAGCTGTAGTATGTAAACAAGCGTTCATGTTAACTGCTCTCTTCTCAAACACACACACACACACTCCAACATTTAATGCCTTTCTATGACTCACTGCTCTACTCCAGCCGTAAAATGTCATGACCATTTATGTGCACAAAGTCCAAACACTCTTCTGCAGTGGTTCAGTGCAGCTCATTTGAACTCAGAAAGAGGGTGCACTTTTAAAGCTGTTCTTTCTCCACTTATCACAGCTCAAACTTAAACATGAAGTCTTATTAATTAGGGAACACTGAAGGGAAACAGAAACAAGACACAAAAACAGGAACGTTATGTGTTTTTGCATAACGTTTTGAATTTAGTGGAACTTAACCATCATACTTTAAAGCACAAATGACCAGAAAAAACATAAGCAATTTCAGCAATCATATTTTTAAATTCTAATTTAAGTTGACAAGACAAGCACAGGTTTCTTTTGTCCTTGGGGCTAAATGGAATAGATGATGTCCTTTTCAAACACATCAACAAATGCTGTTTTCACAAGTAAAACCCAAGGCTAAAACCAAGGGTAGTCATTCACAGCTATTTATTGTTTAAACAGTCCATCTCACTGGAAACACCTGTCAGTCACATGTGCCAGTACTCCTGATCATTTGAAATGTGGGTAAGACAAATTAACTGGTATTGCCATTGGAGTGAACTGTAGTGTTTACAGTATATTTACTCTTGTATGTCAATTTACTTGACAGTGAAACAGTAAACAACTTAAAGTGGAGTCAGCCTTGGTGAGTTCTACTGTATATATGGAAAAATATATGCAAAAATGTATAAAAAAAGAGAAAAATGTATAAATCAGAGCAAACACTCAATAGCTTCCTACCAGTTTTCATCTGCCAAACCCCAAATGACTATCTATAGAATATCAGAAAATAACTTGAAATGTCTGTTTCTATACATATAGTATAGATATGTTTGTTATAATGTGTTGTATTATTAAACCAATCATTATGAGCAAAGCGATATTATATAAATATAAAAAAGTGATTTCTTGCATTAGAAATACTGGAGATTTTTCTTTAAAAAATAAACAAAAGGATAATGATAATACTTGATTATTTTCTGTTGATCAACTAATCACTAACACCCAGCAGAAGATATATTTGTTAACATGTTTGCATCGACAACACCAGAAAACTTGTGAAGTTGAAACTTTTTAAATTGGATACCTTTTTATTTTCATCAGTATTTCAGCAGCTTTAACAGACAAAATACATCATCTTCCTTTTTGTGTCCCCCCCCCCCCCCCTTCTCATTTTCAGAGGGTGGGAAAGAGAGTTGTGATGAACAGATAAAAAACAAGATGAAGAAACATTTGTCTCTCCATCAAACAAAGGTTTTCACACACAATCGTGTTAAAAACTTCCCTCGGACAGTTCAAGTTGTAAAACCACACTGGTACAGGGAACGTTTGTCTTTTACAGGAACCAAAACAAGCTATGTTAAAGATAGGAACTGAAATAAAGTGGGCTGTTCTCACACTTGCATTCTACACTGATGCACCAAATCTGTTACTGTTACGTGTGAGAGTAGTGTTTCGAGGCCTCAAACTGCCCTGTCGACTTCTGTGCTGTGCAAAAGCATGTGCTGTTCGAAAAGTTGCTGATTTTAGTGGTTTTTAACATCCACTAAGAAATCCCTCCTGCAGCGATCACTCAGGCATAGAGCATGGATCATCAGCAAAGCTAATGCTTGTCCATGACAAAAATGACACGTGAAAGATTTGAAATTTACATAAAAACACTAACAAATACATGTAGTCAGGCACCTTTAATGTGCCTTTATTTTCCTCTTTCTCCTTTTTAGAAGGTAGCATACATAAATTACTTTTCTAAATTGCTTCCTCTAGTCGTCGGCTCAACTCTTCCTTCTCTCACAGTTCTCTGTTGTATTTACAGTGCCTCAGTTTTAAAAGTGCTGCACATGTTAAGTAGCTATTTACATATAGAAAAATAGGAGGGGGTGGTGGGTACAGACGAGTGTGGGACACTTTGCTGCCAAAGCCGTGGAATTGAAGGATATAAATCCATCCTCTGCTTGATATGAAATGTTTGTTCTGGCTAAGACGCACACAAAACACACATTCATCTGAGACACAACTTAACGATTCAGAACTCTGTAGAAAATACTTGTGTTCACATTCTTATACAATATACACCTAAGTCTTGTCCCTCCAAATACGAAAACACTAAATTACAAGTTTAATTTCAGTCCAGCCCAGTGCAAAATAAGTCATTTTTTGAGACATTCCTATGAAGATATGACATTCAGTGTTCCTTCATACCTACAGGTTTGATTAATAATCTGAGATTATTCCGTTTGTTTAACTTACACAGCAGGAGCACTGTGGGTTTTCTGTAGGCACAACCCCGGATTTACTCTCTCTCTCTCTCTCTCTCTCTCTCACACACACACACACACACACACACACACACAGTCCCACTTAATGTCATTTCTCCCTTTTGAACTCTCTCCAAATGTATTGAGCCTCCACAATCCAAACTGGAGAACATAACGCAGACAAAAAGCGTGTAGAAGAGTGTAATTTTGAGTCTTCACACACACTCGGCATTGCTTTATGAAGGAATTATTTTAAAGTCTAAAGTCACATTTTGGCTCACTCAACAAATAAGCATGTAAAGGGAGCCACTGCAGTAAGAACTCCCTCATTTTCTTCGCTTGTTGATGTTGCCTTAAATTGCTGCCCATCAGTGTCGGCGCTTATCACAGCAGAGCAGTGAGGGCTGAATGACTGGCAGGGAGTGAAGGGAAAGTCGGGTCTAGCTGGTGCTGACTTTGAGGTTCTTCATCCGGTGCAGCAGCGAGTCCTTCTCCATCTGCGCCTCAGCTAACGCCATCTTGGTTCGGGACAGCTCCACCTTCAGACATTCGTTCTCCTCCATCAACATCTGAAAATAAAAAGGTCACACTGATCATCATTTCATACAAAGTCTAATTACAAGAACTTTACCCAGTTTTCAGTTTTATGTAGCCAGAGCTTTCAGCCACATTTTAAGTCTTTTCTCAGCAGCAGGATTTCACGAAGCTCTGTTGTCATGAAGGTAGGAGAGACAGTGTTTGTGCACTTGCCATTTCCTCCCCAAGAGGTCTTAAAGCTCCATATAATCACATTATTAAGACACATATTTCTCTTTTTAAATGACAGCTGTTTCTCTGCTTCCTCAGACGTTGATGGGAGAGGAGGCCATCTTAAAGAGACTGTTCTGACATCTGAAAACTGCAGCACTGACTGTTCATTCACTCTCATTCGTTCATTTCACAAATCACAACATTATTATATTACACATCACACCCTGTTTTGCTGTCTTCCAACTGTGTGTGTCACACGACTGTTTTCCCCAATCATGATGGTGTGATCATGCCTGTGGTAAAATTTAGGCTTGTTTAATTAGCTCAAGATGGATAATAACCGAGAGACTGCAGACCCCCTGGGCACATTCAAATCAGCAGTGTG
Source organism: Ctenopoma kingsleyae (assembly GCA_032353495.1). NCBI lineage: Eukaryota > Metazoa > Chordata > Actinopteri > Anabantiformes > Anabantidae > Ctenopoma > Ctenopoma kingsleyae. The sequence goes on from JAUBNQ010000015.1 coordinate 11,392,816, forward strand.
GGAACATTTTGGTTATCCAGGGATTATAGGGTTGACAATCGCGCCATAGACAAAACACACACAATCATCCCATAGTGTTCCAAATTGTTGGTGATTAATTAAAACCCTGAACATCTTCTCTTGTTCGTTTTCATTCAGCCCCCACCCTCCTGAAAAACAAACAAAAACCGAATGATGGTGCAAAAACTGAGGTCTGAACCAAACCGTGTATCTGCAAAGTCACTACACTCCTGCTTCAATCCAGTCTGTTTTTTTTAAATGAATAATTTAACTAAGGTGCTGTCCTGTTCGTGAGCACTATTTTCCCTTTTTCCTGAAGCAACTACTTTCATTTGCTTAAACTTAAACAAGCCGTAACTATAAATGCGGCAAGTCGGAAAACGTCCACGGGAAGTGAAAAACATCCTGTTTTGTTATTTAGATCGGAGGCTTGTTAGTCTTAAACAGCGTTATTTAACTGTTCAATGTTTCAGATGAAATGTAATACTTTTGCATAAATAGCACTCCCACTGTAAATGAACGAAAGCCAAATAAGGAGCTGAAATAGCCTGGCAAAACAAAATTTGGCACTACACCTTTTCATATCAGCCTCCAGTACAATCGGTCATAAAATTCTTTCTTGTTCAGCAGTTTCTCTTTGTAGAAGAAAAAAGAAAAGGGAAGCGGGGCCAGAGGTTTGTGCGTTAAACTTTCAGCTATGTGTGGTCATATTCTTCTTTTCCATGTCCTCCCACCGTATTGTTTAGTTGAGCATCTCACCTTTTCCCTGGTAGATGGAGGAGGGCTGGTGGGCGGGGCTTCAGTTTGCATAGCCTTTGAAACACTGCAGACGCTGCCCACGGCCTCGGGGACCGGGCTCAGTGAGTTGTCCATCAACACGCCCTCTTTCCTGGGTTTGGCCTCCGCTGCTCTGTCCACTGAGGAGGAAGAGACAACAGAAGGGAATTTGGAGGTGTGGATGTACGGAGCGTGGACGTAAAAGCTTTTAATAGGTTACGTAACTACTGTGAATCAGTGCTGAAGTGGAGGTGGAAATATCGGGCCGATATGAATGCATGTGTATGTGTGTCACCTCCTATAGAGAAGGAGCCGTCATCTCTTCTGTGTATGATGAGACTGTCCACACGAAGGGTGATTGGCGAGGGCTCGGAGTCAGAGGAATTGTCACGGGGACCGTCATCCTGTAAGATGAACAGTACGTGTATGAGCACAAGCTACGATGTGTGTGAAGAGAGGACTGAAAGAGATTATCCACATCCAGGTTTCCACATCAGTTCCAGAGCTAATCTGCTCATGAAAGAAGGCAAAAAGGTCTTTCTATGTCATAAAACATTCAGTTCAAATCCAAATTCCAATTAGGCCGTGGTTCAAAATATTTAACTTGGTTATAGGAGCTGCTGTGCTGTATGGCAGTGAGTTATGGGGTCTATTACAGTAACACGACTGGAAAAAATGTGATAAATATCCTGATGAAAGGTTGCAGGAATACAGTAGTTCAACAATATCCTGCAGGTAAAAGAAGGAAAGTAGCAGCACCAACACCAGCTGATCAGGCAAGTCAGTGTGATAAGGTGATTTAAGAAAGAAAATCATGTCAAAACATAAAATTTTCACCTTTAAGTTGATGTGTGTGTCCCTGATGCTGATCTCCATGGGCAGCACCAGTGGTGCTGTATCATCTTCCAGAAACTGGGCCAGGTTACGCAACGTGGACATCAGGAAGCTTGCTTCATATCCACAGAGACGCAGCTGCAGGAAGCCGTTGTGCTCAGCCAGCGGGGAGTGGACGGCGGCGCAGGGCCCATTTTCTAGTCGAGCCCGCACCCTTGGACCGTGGAGGCCCCTGAGGGATGCAGACCTGTGCTCACCACCAGCTGTGAAGTAAGATACAGAGACTGCTGTTACCGTTAGCTTTAGCTTAGCATTCATGTTTAGATGATTGGGGTTTAATACACTTACACCTGAAGTTAAAATGCACCCAATAGGGAATAAGATTTCTTAATTTGTTTACGTTCTATTTGTTTTCCTTTTGTTAGATATAACAAAATTATGTCACAGTTTTATGTCTCACTCTGAATTAAATCACGTTACAGAGGCTACAGATGCTTGTGCTGCTATTTCAGTGTTCAGCATTCAAGGATCAGGATAAACTGGGTGAATTCAAAGCTTGATTTGATGTAATTTACCTTGCTCTAAAAAAAAAAAAAAAAAAGGGTGCATGTTAAGGCCAAGTGTAAAAAAAGGGTATGAAGAAAAAGAGAAAGCTACAGATAAGCAGTGGGAGACAAAGTTGGAGACAAAGAAAAAGCAAAGTTAGCTGGAAAAAGTAAAGTAGGAAGGAATTAAGAAAAAGGTGGGCTGAAGGAGACTGAGATTCAATCCCTCGGGTTCTTCACTGCAGTCGTGTTTAATTATTTCCGAGGACTGGGGATTAGAGGGTTTGTTAGAAACTCCCACCAAGTCTTCACAATTGAATGATTTTTTCTTCCTTCTATGAATCAGACAGTCCACAAAACTAAGCCCCCGAGTGCTAAAAACTGTGGTAGTGAAATGTGTTTCACCCCTGAATGACCTGAATTTGACTCTCAGTACCACAAAATGTGATACGATTCCTGTTTGCTAGTGTGGCAGAAAAGGTGAAAAGTGAGGAAAGAGAGAAATAGGACAAACGTGAAATGATGAAAGCTGAGGTCGAGAGATGTTATACCCAAGGGGAAGGTAATTAAAACCCTCCTGTCGCACAGTCTACTGGTGTATACACAAATAGTAATTCAGCAAGTACACAATTGCAGGCACAAGTTTGCAACAGGCAAGAGACACAACCGGTAACAAAAGAAACACTCAAGCATGAAAATGGCCACTTAAAGAAAATCCTCTCGTTATGATAGTGTGAAGTGCGTCACATCCTTTTAATGTGCTCTCTGAAGCAAAGTCAAGCGAGAGTTAATACCACAAAGCAAAAATGTTGACGAGGGCGCAGCACACTCATACAACGGTGTCAGCTTTTCTCAAACTAAATCACATATTCTATCTCAATCCTGGATGGTTTGGGGTCGAGGCAAATGTAGGAAAAGAGGGAGTGGGAGTAGGTGAGGAGAGAAAGAGAAAGAGAGGGAAGGAGCCAGTAGCCAAGGACTGAGTGACTGTGATAAGACAGAGAGGAGAGAGAAAAGATGGCCTTGGGAGGGAGAGATGAAGTGAAGGAAAGGTGGAGAGAGAGGGTGTTAAATGACAGAGGATTAGTAAGAAGATGGAGGAGGAGCTGGAGGGAAGACCGCAAAGGAAAGGTGTAGAAAAAGAGGAAAAAAAGGAAGAGGAGGAGGAGAGGGAGGGTCGGCTCTTGTGAGATAGGAGGACGAGGAGGAGGAGGAGAGGTGGCGAGGGGAAAAGCTGGCGTTTCTCTCATTGCCTGAATCACTGGAGTGAAACTGCAAAGTCTGCTGCAGTGGAGAGATGAGGACGGTGGGGAGAAAAGAGGGGGCGAGAGAGAGAGGGGGTAAATTAGTCAGTGAAGATAAGAAGAAGATTGGGGGTTAAAATAGTCTGCACAAATAACCGCAGATAATTTGAATCTAACACACACACACACAAAGTTTGTGGGCCTAATGTTGCAAATAATGGGTCCACTCACTCCATTACTGTCAAATTTACTCACTCACTGACACACATACGCACTTTCTTTCTATTTTACTGAGCACACCCATTGACATAATGCATTCCCTCGCCCTTTACCATCACAACTAAATGCCTAAGCCTAACCTACACACACTCTTCATGCAACCACTTGCATTGCAACACACTACATCTATGTGCATCTGCAGTGCATGCCGTCGAGCACAAGTCCTGAGTCTGGAAATGAGATTTGACAGAAGACAAACTGGAAGAAAACACACACACACACAAATACATACAGTTTATTGTATATACACGCGCACTCACAGGTGTAAGGACACACGCTGAGGCAAGCATGCATGTTAAGTTACAGATGGTGCAGTTACACACAGCAGTTACCTTGGCTGCTTTGAGCAGGTATTGGTACTGAACACACCATACCTGTGGGAAGTTACGGCAGGGTAAATAAAAAGGAGGTGGGTGATTGGCTGGATTAAAGTGTAGACATACTTGTGTATGCCTGTACATAAGAAAGTATTGAGGTTACCCTATTCACAAGTATTTGGACTAAGGCTGCAATTATTTCATCTTGTTGTCTACAAAAGGTCAGAAAACAATGAAAAATGCCTATTAGAGTATCAAAAAGTACAATGTTTTGGTCAACAAACAGCCAAACTCTCCTGTGGATTATCTAATCAATAATCAGCTAATAGTTACAGCTCTAATTCCTCTCCATGTGTTCCCTCTCTGACAGTCAGCACCGCCTACCAGATTTCTGCTCTTATTGTTTTTGCGGCCGGTCACTGCAGCTGTCTACACCGCATTAAAATGTGAACAATGAAAATACAGTGTTAGAAGGGGTTAGTTCTGAACCTTCCTGATGATTTAAACCCAACAGCTAAGCTTTGAGCCTGTCCTAGGACCTTTATCACACGTCCTTCCTCTCTGTCCTGCTGTTGGTTATGTGATAAGATTTATCCTACATTGACCCCTGACCTACTTGTTTGCTTAAATCTTGACAAATGCCTCTGGCTTTTCTTTGAACCTGAGAAACAAGGCGCAGCTTACTTCTACACAAGTTTATTTTGGTTGGTCTGTTTTATGTAATCAACAAGCTCACGATTTAAAACAGGAGCAGCTTGTTCTTCATGCCAGTGGTTTGTACATTTATGATGTGCAGCATTTCTGTACATCATCATTTCATATGATCCGAAAGCCTTAATATAATAACCACCTTAAGAAGCTGCTTTTGATCAGACTTCTACGGTATCAGGATATATATATATATATATTGTTCTACGCTTTTTAGCTATTGTGTGTTCACAGTTATTATGGTTTCCTTTCAAATCAGTGAGATTATAATCGTTTGATGTTACAATTTTACACATACCACTCAATATAAGTCCTAGTAACCATTAAAAAGGTGAAGTGTAAGTAACGTTTTTTGTACAGTTCTGTGCATAAGAGGGATTAAAAAAAAAAAAGCTACACCTTTCATGCTCCATCACCGTAATAAACAAAATATGTATGTACTTCTTACCCAGGCTGCGGTTGCTGAGATACTGTCTAAGGCTGACGTTTCCTAGCTGGCTGGGTGTGACCTGACCCACCTCCAGAGCCACAGCTGTGCTCTCGCCCACTAGCTCCACGCCAACGCTCACCGACTGAACTTTCAACACCAGCACTGATACCTGCAGGACAGGGACAAAATAAGTAAATGTACAGTCAAGAAACTCCTTCTGACCCTAAATAAATGCATAGTTTACATTACACATCTGCTGGAATAACTTTTCTCAGTTTTCCCAGAAATGTTTTATCAACACCAGAAAAGATTAGGGGATCTTACTATATCTTTGGTGGGCTCATCGATGCTCTGGGATGTAGCACTGACAGTGTCGGGGGAGATGCCTCCCTCCTGCTCCTGACCAGTCGCAGCTTCAGCGGCACTCTCTGTGGCACTCTGTTCGCTGACGGCATCTTTGAAGCCTGAGATGGACACATCATCTGCACATGAAAACATCGACACGAGTCACACAGACACACATTTGACGTTGCACAACACTGCCACCTTCTGATTGAAGCAGTTGGCTGCAGGTAGATGTACAGTAGTCATAATTTCTGCTTCGTCTAAAGACATCTGCTTTTGTTTCATCCACTACATGAGGAAGTAAACATGAAATAAAGGACAGAAAATGAATAGATAAAGTTATATCTTCATGTACTATGCAGGTGTATTTGCCCCACCTCTCTCCAGCAGGCTGTACGTGTCTCCGTCCTCCATTAGATAGCTGTCAATGGAAATGTTGTCCAATGACTGCAGAGACGGACTCTTCTTCATGTTTTTATATGACACTGAGAAACTGGACTGGGAGCGATCCCGCATCAAACGACCACTGCAACACAAAGAAACATGGAGTCACACTTAGACCCATAAGTAAAAATAATTCATTTCAGTTTTAACTATGAATTTTACTGATTTTAAATATTTGATAAATGACTCCTGAAGGAGACATGGAGTGACTGTAAATCTATAGATACATAAAAAGAAAAACAGAAAAATCAGTCTGGTGCTTTTACTGCACAGCATCTGATAGGAATTTTGTTCTCATGTTGATATTGAGAAGAGACCGCTGTGCTCTCAGAGAGCTGACAGCGCTTACTCGACAAGTCATGAATTAAATATCATTTCATTCCTTTGTGTGGTGCTGTTTAAGGTCACATAAGAACCAAGTGTGCTATCCAAAGCAGAGCCAGAAACGATCTAAAAGCAAAATAACGACAGATCAAAGAGACTCCCCAAAGTCTGAAAACACAAGGCTGAAAAAAGACCTGTCTCATTCTAACATCACTAGAGTCAACAGGTACACACCAAGCACAAAACGCATTTAACACATACAGGCAGACCAGTGTGTCATGCATACATGCAAATGCATGCCCACAAGGCATTCACATACACACATTTTCATTGATTTGTATTCATCCAACGATGACAACCACACACACACACACTCATTAACACAGCTAGTCACAGATCCAGTGCCTTACATGTTGGACATGGAATAAAGGGAGGTGGATCTGCTGGAGTTTGAGGAGCTGAGGAGATCAGAAACCACAGACAAACTTCCTTTCCTTAATAGAGAGAAAACACATACACACACACCTCGCATAGGTCAAAGCAAGGGTCAAGAGGCAGAAAAGGAAGTGAAGTTAAGAAATGACAACAATGAGAGGTGCTGACAGACTGTAGATGGAAGACACACACAGAATGACATGGTAGCTTGAAGAAAGCCAACATTCAAAACAAGGCGCTTGTGTTCAGAAACACAGTTTAAATTAGAGAAAGACTCAGTGATTATATTCAGCATCCACAGAAAAGCACACACAAATGTTGCCTGGTTTAGCTTTAATAATCAAAACTGTGATTTAAGATTCCTTGTAATCTGTGAAGAACTGCAACACACTGATTAGTCTATTGATTATTTTTAAAATAAACTTATAAAATCTTTTGTGTATGAAAGGTAAATAGAGGAAAAACGCTGAGTTGATTAATCACCATATCACACTAAAGAACAACAGTTTTATTAGTTTCAGTCATTGAATTAAGCAAATACATTAAATATTTGCTGGTTCCAGCTTGATGGTTTTGTTACCTTTAACATATTTCAGTAGCAATGACACAGTTTAATAATTTTCAGACATTTTGAGTGACAAATTGAATACCTGGATATTGACTGAGACATCTTAGCAGCTGCAGCCTTGTCTTTGCTGCTGAGTCGGTCAGACAGAGGGTCACTCGCCTGGGTTTTTGAGTCTAGTACAACTCCCATTTCATCACCCGCAGCCAAACTATCCACCACCACCTCACCCCCTTCATCTGAACTCCACGCGTTTCTAGCTGAAGTCCTCTCCTCCAGGGAGGCTTTGTGATTCAATTCAGGCTGTTGATTTGATGTGGAAGTGGGGATGAGGGGGGCAGGACCTTGTGTAGCTCCACTCTCTGAGCCTTCACCACATAACAGTTGATCTACAGTGTATGGCCCCTTTGCTGCTCCCTTGTCAGACCTAGACACTTCATTTCCTTTCTCTGCCTTCTCCATCCCATCACCAGCATCACTCCCAGGCTCCAGAGTTCCTCGACTCTCTGAGGGTGAGAGCTCAGACACTAGTGGAGATCCTGAACCTTCGGGCTGGGGGACAGGCTTCAGCAGTAGTGACACCTCTGCGCTTTTCAGCAGAAGGCCCAAGCAGACAGTGAATGGCTGGTGGTCTGCAGGACACTGGGAAGAGTTTTTGCGTTCTCTTTTGGAGCCCATCTCCTCCAGGTCCTTCTGTAGGGTCTGCTGCAGGGCTTTGACGCTGTGTTGCAGATGCATCAAGAACACATATTGTCGGTGGGTCACCTGCACACAGATACAGATGCAGTCTGATAAATTTAAAATTGCACATAAAAAACAAAATAAATAAAAAGAGCAATAAAGATATAATTTAGACAACAAGTGCTAATGGAAAGTTTCTCAACATCCAATCTGCAATCTGAAAAATGGGAAATCGAAAACATACCTGAGCACTTAAAGGCTTCTGCACATGCACCAACACGTGCACATCTGCATCTTTACTTGATGACAACGAAGAAGTGGAGGAAGACAGACTGTCCAATGAGAGGGGTTTATGGAGTCCGTTACTGGGTGGTAGTATTGCATCAATGCTGTGAGATGATGACGCACCATCAGTACTGTAATATTCCTTTAATAAGCGTTTCCTCTGCAGGCGTGTAACAGTCTCTGTAGAAGTGCTTCTGGACAAACCTGATCCAGCAGCACTTCTCAACTTCTCCTGGTGCTGGACAAGCTTCGCTGGCTGACATGCCCACATAGTGAGAGGGAAGGAGTCCACAAAGGGTTGCGGCCGCCCTTTGCCTCCACGGGTGCCTTCATAGTCCACCCAGAACTGGGCAAAGTGCAGTGCCCAAAAGTCAGTGGCGGCTGGCATCTTCAGGGCATCTGTGCCCATTGTTGGCACCACCAGGCCCCTGTAGATGTCATGAAGTTTGGTGTCTTGTTCATGAGCGTGACGCTGGAAGACAGGATGGAGGAGAGGTAACGAGGAGGAGGAGCGAGGGAATGAGGAGAAAGATGAAGAGAAGAAGGGCTCCTCTTCGAAGACCTGCAGCAGGGCCTCAAGGTCAGAGCGGGTGCAGTTTGCAGGGTGCCGGGTGTTAGTGGCCACCATCTCAGAAGTCTGTACTGAGATGGAATGGGGCAGGTCAGGAGGGCAGGATGCATCCCGATCAGTAGGAATCACCAACTAATGGAGAGAAGAAACAAAGACATAGACATTTACATCAATATCCATTCCACAGTTTCAATCTGAACAAAGTTTATGTGTCTGCAGTCCCCTTTACCTTGAGCATGAGGCCATCAACCTTGATGTCAACATGCTCCTCTGGTTTCTGAGAGTCATTGAGCTTGTAGGTCTCCATGAACTGCTCCAGGCTCTGTCTGAGGTCGAGGGCGAAGAGGTTGATCCACACCAGGCTGCGGGGATCCAGAACCAGCTGCAAGGCGTTCAACTGGGCATAGAGGTTGGGACATGGGACTGGAGGAACGGGTGGGGGGTCGGGGGGGGGGGGGGAGGTGGACATAAGCCATTTTCACATAAACCTCAAACACAGTGTCTGGAATCAGGTCTAGACAATATCCAGAGTTACTCTTTCACCCACGCAGCACACAACAGGAGATTGTCCGTATCAGAAAATCAGTTGTGGAAATTGCCCATTTGGTCTTGGTGAGGGGTGGTCCCTGACAAAAGCATGTAAGAGGCTCAACGTGACACAAAATACACCATGGATATCACAGTGTTTTGTTTACAGCACATTGAAAGAGAGAGATGTGTCATGTAAAATAACCCTAGTTTCAGGACGGAGAGAAGCGCAGCATGACACCAGAGAGCATGATACATATTTCTCATGTTGTCTGGTGTTGTGCTGAGTGGATTGACTGAAAGGAAAACCCCCACTCACTCACTCACTCATTGTGAATTCTCCAGACAACTACATGCTCTATTCACACTGTCTGTAATGTCTGACTGATCTGAATCAATCAGACATTACTCAGACTTTGTACTAGGGAGCTTGTAGGTTAATGTTAGTTTAATGTCCGGGCTGACTGACTCAGACATTCATATTCTCACATACAGCTCCTCCGGGTAACGTCTAGAGAAGTCCAGGCTTCCAGTGAATGTCTGAAAATATTCTTCAGGTATATGGTGAAAAAAGTAAAATGAAGACATTAGAAAGAAAGAAAGAAAAGGAAAAAATATTCTTGTTTCCGCTTGGTAATGCTGTCAATGTTCTGTAAATTGTCAAAAATTCTGATCTTGACCTGAGTCAGTATTTCGTTTCCTAATGGAGTGAATTTGTGAGAAATATTTCCAAGTACTGGGTATAATTCAGAAAATCAATGGCCTCTCTGTCACACAACAGTCAATGACTTTCCCACTGCTGAATGAATGGGAGGAATAAATCCAAAAGACAGATGACAGAAAAAGTCACCACCAGACAAGTCCAGTGTAGAAAAACAGCTACAGTACTGTGGAAAAGTATTTGCCCCCTATCTTGTTGTTGTTTTGCATACTTGTCGCACTTAAATAATTCAGATCATCAAACAAATTTTAAGTGAAATTGAATCCAGCTTTCCAAAAAATGTGGTTAATTACAGTTCATTCATGGTTGTGCAATTACCATTTCTCACAGAGCCAATGTGAATAGGAAGAAGTTGCTTAGAGCAGCTTTTTTCCCTTAATAAATGAAATCATCATTTTGTATTTACTCATTAAAACGTATTTGATGATCTGAATCCCATAAATGTAATAAATATGCAAAACAATTAGAAATCAAGAAGGGTGCAAATACCTGAATTTCCTGAATTTATAGTAAATGTAGTTGAGTGTTAAAACAACAAGGGCTTACTGGGGTAGTCCTTTCCATCAGGAAAATAGTACTCTGTGAACTCGACATGGACGGCTGGCATCTCTGGAGGTAGGTACAAGGACTTTTTATTACAGGAGATCATGGTTTTGGGGCTGGAGCGGCGCTGATCTGCTGTTGACACCTGCAACACACAAAAGACAGAAATTATCATTCAAGGTTTGCATAGACGAAGTATATGGTCTCTGTGATTTCATATATGAACATTTAATGCAGTGTGTTTGTAGCAACCTGGTAAATGCTGAAGTCAGCCATCCTGAGAACAAACGAGCTGGACATGAGCTGAGCCTTGGGACTTTGAGGGGGAGGAGGACTAAAGGAACTACTTGAGGAGGTGTTTATCTTCCCTGGAGAAAAAAAGAGAGAGATGGAAGGGAAGAGAGAGAGTGTTACAAAAATGACAAAGAACAACACAGAGGGAGACAAACATAGCGACCACTCAGTTCTCCAAAAGTAAACCGCTGTGCCTTGCAAAAGGTGTGTATCACCGCACCAAGCTGTGCGCACACACCGTGGTACCTGGCTCTAGGCACCAGCAGCACTGGGCTGGAGGCTGTGTGTGTGTGTGTTCCACTGTAGGAGACCTTCATCTGCCTCCCTAAGCCCTACTCCTCCTTCTGTTCTCTCCTGACTTCCTAGAGGCCCATACACATCGTCCCTAAGGGACACTGGAGAACAGAAAACCCACAGGGATGACATAAAACGTGCAGTGCTGTGTATGAACTAGTACAACAACAATGGACACCCAGACTAAGTTTAGTTATACCATAACACATATAGTAAATTGTATGTCCATGTGTTTTGTTTACCATGCTGTGGTGAACCATGTGCAGGGGCCGAGTCTTGCGGGTCTCGAACTGCACTCTTCAACATCTCCACATTGGATCTGAACTCATCAAGCAGGTTTCTCGCCCAGCCCTCCCTGGTTTTGGTGGCTTCACTGTAGTGCATCCAGTGAGCACAACTGTCACCTAGTGGGGGCGAGCAGTGGGACAAGTACACATAGTTGAACAGTCATGGGAGTGATGAGAGATAACAGGCAGGAATGGATGTAACCAGGGCTAAAGTCAGACTACAAGACCACACTCAAATGGTGGGGAGATGTGGGGAAATAATCTTAATGTCCTGAAAGTCTGCATTGTACAAATCATGATAAACCAACTTAGCTGCTGTTACCACCTGACGGAGGCGACATTACAGTGAGGATACAGTAACTTCAACGGGAGGTGGTATTGACCTGACTTCAGAATTTGTACCTGCTCTGTGGAAAGGGTAGTAGTCCAGAGTGATGGAGCTGAAGGAGAGCTGCATGGCTCCACCTATTATCCTCTTATTGATTGCTGCAACGTGGGAGGAAAGACAGAAAACAGTCAAGAAAATGCTTTTGAGGAAAATGTTTCTAAAACAAAAAACGAACGAAACAGTTCGGAGCACTGATCTTTTTGGTTCAATAAAGAAAGAATCTGAATAACAAGAAGAAAAAATACAATGTGGCTTGAATTTCAACAGTCAGGCCATTTAATGTGTCACATTGGAAAAAGAAAACATCTACTTGCCCATACACACATACACACACCCTTTTCTATGTACTCGATGTATGAGTGTGTGTGTGTGTTACATCATATGTACACATAGGAATAAATGTACAGTGCAATGTAAAATTTATATAAACCTAGCACCTTTGTCCTTAGCGTGGATGTCATCACAAATGTGCAGGTCAAGATGTGTGATCTGGAGGTGGTGGGATGTCTCACATACGTCATAGGCGCTGAACAGCTTGGCCATTGTTGCATTCTGGTCAGCAGCTGTGGATGCCTGCTGGGTACGCACCTGCTGGGTTGAAGGTGGTGGTGATGACACCTGATGAACACAAATGCACAGACACAAAAAAGTACAGGTACTATGATTAGTGTTTTTACTTTTAGTGCTGGTATTGGTACTGTCAATGCTCAGAATAATAGTCTTTGTGTTTTTAAACTGTTGTTGTATTTGGTCTTGTAATATTGTTGCTATGATGAGTTAGTGTTAAGTATTTTTATATTAAAGCTTGTAAGATTCAATGTGTAGTACTCAGTATTTCCAGCAGATGGCATGTCAGGCCAAATTATAGAAAACACTGTCTACTGGGCAGTGAAGTCCTCTTGGACATAGATAGGTGTGAATTTGAGTGGGTGATGAATGTATGCATGTGTTTGAATGGCAATAAAATACAACAATGAAAGTAACAGCAACAGTGAGAGATGGATATTGTGTGGGCAGATTGTGACAGAGTGACAAAGTGACAGACAAGACAGACATGATTTCTGTGGACACAAGCAAACTATCAGACCATGACATGTCTCATCACAGGCTAGAGTTATTGCACGAAAAGGGAAAGGGAGAGGTATTGTTCGAAATGGGAAAAGAAAGAGGAACAAAGAAAGGGAAATCAACATTTATATAGAGTGAAAAAGAAGTTAGAAAAATAGAAATGTTCTCTATATGTGAATAAAGTTGCATGCAAGTAATTAAAGCTGTATATGTGCACCTGGTCGTCTGTGGCCATGCTCTTCCTCTGCTGAGCGGACTTCTCCATGGCCTCACTGAGGGACTTGGCATACTGTACCATGGCTTTGAGCTGGGAGTCGGTAAGTACCCAGAGCAGGTCATCCAGGATCAAAATCAGTTTGGAGGCCACCACATTGCAGTCCTTAATCTGTGTCAGGTAGACATGTTAGTATAAACATGTTTTATACAGATGGAGGTAACCCAAGAGCTCCTATTAATGTAATCTGACACAGTTATTTTATTGTGTGAGATCTTTGTTTATAACAAGTACAGGAGTTCACTGGAACTGTTCTGAACGGCGTATAGCTACACCTGAAGTACACATTCTCTATCAGGTAAAACACACACACACACAGTCACAGACAGACACAGACACACACAATATCCTGCAAGTTAAATTGTAATGGAACGTTTTGCAAGACTGCTATATGTAGACGTTACTGTAGAGCCTAAAGAAACAAACGGGACCAATTGCATTCAGATACAAAAGCCTTCTGTGCACTTCATACTGCATTATATTAAATAGTCAACCAAACAAAGTGTAGTGATTTTTGTTTGAATAAAAGCTGTCTGATAAGTTGTTGCTGCAGGCCCTGTAGCCTGTTAGGCCACACAGAGAGATTATTGTGCTCAGTGAACAAGAGGATGTTGCTTAGAGCAGTTTTGGTTCCACATCTGGTCGATAAAATTTCAGAAAAAGAATGCCTGAACCTATTCAAAGGACATGTGTTTGTGTCTGACCCGTCTCTTGAGAGTGACTCGTATCTTTGACTGGTTGGTGATGAGGCGGATTGGAGCACTCAACATCTCATGCTCGGCACTCTGGATTGCGTCAGCCTCGATACGGATCATCTGCCAGCTTATCTCCTTAAATGTCAGGATCTGGAGCCAACAGTAAATTAGTGATACATGATTAAATTTGACTGTTTGGAAAACACAACAAGCTAGTAGTCTTTACTTAAATATAAAAACATATACAAACCTCTCCTTTCTGAGGGTCCTGGATACGAGTGAATCGCAGGTCACTGATGCTCCAGCTGGTGTTGACGCTGTAGACCTGCAGCTGGGAGAGCTCGAATGAGGCGTTGAAGGCCTTGGCACTGATTCTGATGACTATGGAGTTGATGGACAGGGACATCCCCTCCACCACCTTTTCAGCAAAGCCATATTCACTAGACATGAGGTAAACAGGTTGAAATGGGTGGAGAGAGGGTGTAAGGTAAAGATAAAGTGATATGTAGTGCTTATCAACAGCAAGGTACAATACATTATTATTAGTCATGGTTAGGACATGGTTTGGCCTCTGTACACCATCATTTTAAATTCAATGCGGTGGTGCACACAGAGCAAATGATGAATAAACGTATCATTCTTCCAATATTTAGGAACCTGACGATATAGAGGTTGTTAAATCACTTGATAAGCGATCCAAGTCATTTTTATCAGTTTTATTCAGTTCAGTTTATTTATATAGCGCCAAATCACAACAAAAATCATCTCAAAGCACTTTACAGTTTAAGGTTTAAGACCTTTCGGGATATAACTATATTCTGACAGAAAACCCAACAATCCCACGTGAGGAAGCACTAGGTGACAGTGGAGAGGAAAAACCCCCTTTAATGGAAGAAACCTCCAGCAGAACCAGGATCAGGGTGGGCGGTCATCTACTGTGAGATTCCTCACAGTACTTGAGGCCAATGTTATATCATCTAG
>JAUBNQ010000015.1:11409348-11421223 GCA_032353495.1 Ctenopoma kingsleyae
TTTGAGATAACCATGACCTGAGTGACTAAGACTCTTCAGACACTTACTGAAAACATTTTCTTTGTTTTGTTTGATTGTTTTTCTCTGTTTTTCGTGGGGGGAATACATTTTGACTGAACTGGCCCAGAATCATATTGACCTTCTCCTTTAGCTTAGACCTGTGATCAATACATCATAACTATAAAAAAAACTAAAGACAAAGTAGTTCACATGTTAATCACAGTTTGGACTTTATCAAACTTGTGAGAGAGAAATGTTTTTAATAATAGCAAACAAGGGAGGAACATGACAAAGTTTTAATTCGAGGTATAAATAAAATCAAGCCCAGATCTCACCTCTGTCCTGATGCTGTTGCTATGGGAGACGGGCCATTAGGGGGGCGGGGTTCATCACAGGTACTCATCTCCATCACCACTTTATCCAGGGTCTGAAAGAGTAAAGAAATTGTGAGTATGATAAACAATGTTCTCATGAAATTACTTTCGATCCTGGAGTCAGCCAATAAATGTTTTGATAAATCTTTTTGTCATTACACTTCTCTTTTGTGTTTCTTACTCCTTTGTTACTATGACAGCATAAAATCGATGAACAATTGAAATTTGAAAACTGCCTACAAGCGGTAGCCTGTTAAATAAGATAAAAAGGTAGTGTTATCATATGCACGCTCCTTTTTCAACCTGTTATATAATATGTCCAAACCTTTGCTATTCTTGGAGGTGTGATATCATTGTGTTTTACAGTATAATGACTAATAACAGATTCAACAAAGTGCTATTGTGCTTTCTTTTACCACAATGCTCTTGTTTACTGTGGTTCTGATAACCAAGATAAATGTTGGATAAAGTGCAGTGTCACCAGTATCGTGCCAGAAGAGTTGTGAAACACCAGGAGCTCAAAGTGCATATAAAGGACTGAAGCTTGTGAACCACACACACATTTTCTGAAGACCAGTGTTCGACATGGAGTCTATGTTCCTCCTGCTGTTGTTCGTTACCAGTAGCGTGTGTTCTGGGAATTACAGCCACCTGGGGACTGGAACCAGTGTGGCAGTCTGTCAACCTGACACCTGCGCCCTGCTGAGCGAGGTGGCTGCTATGAGGGAAAAGCTGGCAGCTGCAACACAGACGCAAAGCAAACTTGAGCAAAACCTCAGTACCTTAATGCAGAAAATGGCCACCGTTGAAGCCGACATGAAGTCCTACAAAACCCAGGCTGAGGAGCTCTTGAAGATAAACAAGGCTCAGGACGAGCAGTTAAAGACACTCACGGATGTCTCAACTGCAACTACACCAAAGATGGCCTTCTCCACTGCTCTGGGAAGCTCAGTGGGTCCATATCAACAGGACACGCCACTGAAATATCAAAGAATCCTTTCCAACATCGGCAGTGGCTACAACCCTGCCACTGGCATCTTCACTGCCAGAGTTCGGGGGGTGTACTACTTCAGATACACCATGTACAACAACAACGCCGGACAACCCAACTCAGTGGTGTCACTGATGATGAACAGCCAGAGGCTGGTGTCTACCTGGGACACAGTGGGTAATGACTACCATGATAGCGCAACCAATGCAGCTGTGGTGCAGCTGGAGGCTGGAGACGGTGTGTTTGTGCAGCTCTATGCATCCCGGGTCCTCTATGACGACATCAATTACTACAATACCTTCAGTGGTTTCCTGCTGTTCACATTGTGAACTGTGTCACTTATGTGACATGTGATGGACAAAAACTAGAGTATGAAGGAATAGAGGAGGCTAATGTGTCCTATTACATCTGTAAACAGAAATCCCGAAGATTCAATGACAACAAACAGGAGGAAAAAATGATCAATGACCTGTTTTAAATATGTGACCAAAATGTGTAACTTACCAATGAAATTGGGTGAGTCTTCAACTTTGTCCATGGTATCTGTCAATGAAAACAGAACAGCAGCTCAGCTTTTCAGACTTACAGCACTCTGATACCTACAGCATTTGGCCTTTTGTTCTCCAGAAACAAAATTACCACTGAATGGGACATACAAATCAAATTAAACCCAACAGAACTACAGAGAATTAAATCAAGTCAAAACAAGAGGCAAGGTAGCTCAGAGATGAAGGAGAAAAAAAAAAAAATCAATAAGCCTGGACTGACTTGCAGTTTGTTCTATTTAGCTTCAAAGTTTAATTAATCCTCAACATGAAGCATCTTGATTAATGTCTGTGTCAAATTATATGGCAAAGGAGATTAAATGCTCATGTTCACTCGTAGTTTTACCACAGAGAAACTCGTTCTTTCAGATGTCATAAATCCAGAAGTGAGAAAGTGCTTGGGATTTGCGCCCCTAATTGAATCAGGCATAATTCACCCGCCTTGCCTCTGTGGTAGAAATTTAGACGTCTATGCAATTGTATGTGTACAACTGGGACAGCATCACCTAATGCTACATGATTAATTATGTAATTCTTTAAAAACCAAGTCAATCAATAAAGTAACTTTTATTCAGTGTAAAAGAGAGCATTGTTATTAGCTCATCTGTAACAGGAAGACACAAAGAAGACATGGGGACCTTATAGGTGAGGAAGTGAGATACAGATCTGTTCTCTTTGTACTAGTAAACACTGAAAAACACCGTGGACCGGAGCTAGATGAAACTACAGATATCAAATCAGCAGCTCCACTGTTCACTGAGAAATCTGATGCTCCACACATGTGGGTATTATAGTTGCAACACTGCATTAGTATTACACACAGTGTCAATGACAGAGCAAATAAGTTAAGTAAACACAACAGGCTACAGCTTGAAAGCCAGTTGATCAATTAAGAGGAAGACAGCAAAGAAGGACACATGCAATCACAAACTAGTAACAGGCTGGAATAAACATGAAAGCAGATGAGTAAAAAAAATGTAAGAAATGAACAAGGGAAGAAGAGAGGGAAAGTGATGAGTTGGAGAAGAAAGGAAAGGAAATTACGCTGCTCCATTCACTGTTTCCAGGGTGTGTCAGCTCCTATACATGGCACTTGACCATGAGCCAGACAGACAGCTCCAGTTAGGAGTGTGATTAGCACAAATACTATACAAAAGGAGTACATATAGACAAATAAATCAGAAGAGTACAACATACCGTAGGTGACAGTGGGTGGGCCTACTTGTACCAACAGTATGTATTGATTAAAGTGTCAAACTTTCTGTGTATACTATATTTAATCCTGAAATAAAACTATATAATCATTTTTGGCATGAAATTTAAAAATGGTAGAAACGCAAATCTTACCTGTGTATTCTGGTTTTAACAACAGCAATAAGGAGCTATGATTTATTAACTTTATGCCTTCAAACAATAAACGTTTTGTGTTGAAGAGATAGATAAGATGTGTTATGTGTTAACCAGGAGTTTGTTAGCTTAGCTTCCCATACACAGGGGAAAACAAACTAGCTGTGTCTGAAGGTGAGAAAATCCTTAATAGAACCTAATTACTAATTAACACATTATATTAGTTGTTCAACCTGTGAGAAATTGTGCAAACAACAATGTGGAGAATTCTAGTCCTATTTTGTTCCTATAGATTATTTCTTGGGTGTGAATAGCAGCAAGGAAACTCCAGGAAGGTGTTACTCTGCCTGGCCAAGGAATGGTCCAGGACTTAACCCGCCATAAAACCATGTATTGATTCTGCACTTTAGCCATTTTAGATGCAGCTCTAAAACTCATTAACACACCAATTAACTCACTGGAAACAAGCTGTTTACCTTTATTTCTAGTCTTTATACTAAGCTAAGCTAACTGGCTTCTTCTCATCTAACTGCAGAAAGTGAATTAGTTGTACTTCTTAAAATGTCAAACTGTTGCTTTAAAAATGAAAATTCAACATATGATGATATGATATATGATGGTATCCCTCACCCTAATTGCAGCCTTGTTGCATTCCACACGGTTGATGGCCAGCCAGGTGGGCAGGTCCAGAAGGCTCTGAAGAACCTCCTCATCCAGCTCCAGGTTGGTGAGCTGGCCTTCTCCTTTCAGCGTGCTCAGGTTGATCTTGTCTGGTGACAGGTTTTTAGCAAACCTACGAGACAGAGATGAGAAGTGCAGCTTGAAGGGAACATTTTTAGAAACAGGTTCTTGGCAAGAAACGAGTCGGACAAACAAACCCCAACTGTTGGGCTTTTGGTGTATAGAATGGGAATAAAAGGGTTCTTTTGTACTTTTCTAACAAGCCATTGTTGTTCACACAATAAGATGCAAACACTTATCTGTCATTAAAGCCAAAACTGATATTTTTAAAATCAGTGCCACAGGTGGATGTTTGTGTCTGATCTCTTTAGTTTAACTAAATATACCTAAACACACAAAGTCGCTGCCCATGACCTGTGTGTTTTCTGTTCTCACCCAGTTTGACTATTGTTTAATAATTAGCAGAGTGGAAGAATCCTGGATAAATTATAAACATTTGATCTCCAGGACACAGCCAGTGGGTTTAGTGCTTTAGTTTTGACACTATACAGTAAAATAATTACTGTATATAGTATGTGATATCTAAGGAATTAAGGCAGCATTAGATTTGAGTAGATTGTTCTAAAATGATACTAGTATTAAAAATGCAGCTCACTCTCTTTAAAAGACACTAACTTAGATCATCTGTGACATATTTGCACTATGCGTCTGTAAATGGGGCAGGATCAAAGCTCACTTTCACTTCTGACAGTGACCTGATTACCAATGCCATAATGTCTAGACAATAAGTTCTTTAGTACTTTACTACAATGCTTAGATTTGGTTCCTTACTTGGAGGATGATAAAATTAGCTTTTATTAAACAGATAGGAGAGGAGGAGGAGGAGATTTTTTGTCTTTTAAGGCAGAGACAGTTGCAAAAAGAAATAAAGGGAGAGAGAGATAGCAAAAGATGACTGCATCATCAGCTTAACCTGCCAAAAATCTCATACATTATCAGTGTTTGATGTTGTATTGACATAATGAGAACTCAGATTAATAGTCCAATAGAATTAGCAAAGTTATTATTTAGATCATAAAATATCTGATCAAATAATATCCAAACAAGACAGAGAATCTGCAAGATTTGACAGCAGCGCCCTCATTTCCTAAATTTAAAATCTGTACTTTTCACAATGTAGGATTCCTAACACTGAATGCTGTTACAGTAATAAAACCACAGCTGCAGCAAGACCATTTGCATTACCAGCTATAAAAAGAGGTGATATATGATTATGGAGCCACTCAGTAACTGGATAGCGTTAGAGAGACAAAAGATTTTTGTCATGATGGGCTGAGAGAAGACTAACTGGAGTCAGTATCTCCATTGTGAAACTAAAGATGTTTAATGAGCAAAGGATTGTGATTCGGCCTCCCACATTTTAAAATGATTCAGTCTGTCAAATAACAAATATATATACAAATAACACCTTCTGAAGGGAGCGTTAGATTCTTCTCTAACTCAACATCGCTATAAATTATTCATGAGCAGGAGTAGATAAACATGAGAGACTCAGCACAGTGGAGCAGGGAACAGGACACAAAACACACTCACCCAAACAAAACATGAATAACATTATGTAGACATGCACTCACATGGGCATACACACACTCAGAGACCGAAACAGTCAGTGCGGATGTGAGATAGTTGTTGTTGCTGGAGTACTCAGCCTTATGACCAGTGAAATATTCATTCCTGCTGCTGATCAAGTGTCAACAAGCTAGCCAAGTAGCTTCACTCGCTCCTTATCTAGCTTCTCAGTCTCCCCTAGGCCACTTCCTGCCTCCTCTTCCTTTATTCCAATAACATGAATAAATCAATACTGTAATCAATCAAGTAATATTATGTTAGTAAGCTGTTTAGTATCAAGGCTTCTAACGATAAATAATCCAGGTTGCACAGACAGATCGTACCTGTTAATAACAATAGCAGTAAGAGGCAGAGGGTATTAAGTTCACACCCCTTTATCTTTCCCTTTCATGTCTCCTCACTAAACTCCAGCGATTATTCCAGTCAACAGGAGCGTGTTCACTGGACCAAATACAGGACCATAAAGAGATTACAGACTAGCTCTAGAGACGAGCTACTAACTAGAGAGGGGGTACGTCTGCCTGTCAAACACAAAATACACAAAATGAAACAATATTAAAATCCATGGACACATTATTTCCTGTGACGGGTGCACTCCATCTTTGTTATGGGTAAACGTAAAAAGTATGGATTTCTAATAATCACATTAAAAAACACAAGAAGAACATCAGTGTGTTGATAAAGCTGATTTTTAATGCTTACTATCTTCTTAATAATGATAATGGGCTCAGTGTTATGTTTATAATTTGGCAAAAGTCAACTTAAAATGTCTGCTTCAGTAAGCTGATCTTGCAGCTTTCTCCTTGACCACGACACTGAAAGCAGACTTCTGTCCTCCACACTTTATGCTGATGTCTGTGGATAGCAACTTAAGACATTCCCAACTTTTTCCTGCCCTCTGACAGTGCACTTGAGGAGCCTGACGAAATATGGCCAGAGTGACTCACACCAACAACTAGCTTGTTTTAGCAACCGAAGCTGTGGCAATACAAAGATGGAAAGAATAGAAAAAAAATAGAAGGAAAAGAGGACATATCCTCCAGGCAGTTATTTTAGATTTCAGAGTGTCGGAGTGCAGTTTTCTAAAAATAAATAAATAAATAACTGGGATGTTACCACATTCTTTCCTGCCAATGCTCATTTGACCAAGCAGCAGAGTTGGCTCAACAACAAAAATGGGGAATGTGACTTAAATGGGACTGGAAACCCTTCACTAGCCCATCCAGTAGCAGCAGTAGACTGTAATGTGTCTGGAGTAGAGTCTGACAACTCTTCAGTTCAGTAATGTCAGTATTTCTGAATGGATATTAGTGTACATTATCTGGTTACAGACAGCAAAACTAAAAGAAACAGCAACTGAAGCTTATGGCAGCTTGTGGTAACTACAATCTAACCAACTTCATCTTAAAGCAAGTCTCTCTAATCTTTTATATAAAAGGAGGCTCATCATGTGTAATTTAAAAGTATATATTTTTATTGTCTTGTCAGAGATAGTATGTTCTTTACTGTTATATTGCACTCCTATTAGAGGACAGCATAACTACAGTGTTTGGAGGCTGGCTGCCTAAAATGTGGGTATATTGGTAAATCAATGGAAACCTTAAAACAACCTAAACTAAAAATAAAAATCGCCCACATAAGTTAACCATATTATTATTGACTGGTGTTGCAGAATTCATGAAAATTATACCATCCTGGGGAACCAGTCTTTTAATAAAACAGTCTGCTCTAATAAATCAAGCGTGAGTACAGATGTGAACCATTAATCATATCTGAAAGCCAGGAAGGCCTGTTTTGTGTAACAATAAAGTTTATTACCATATCATTCTCTTTTATTGTTAGATGGCTATAGGACTGTAAAAATAAGAGTCACAAAGTCCTGTTAGCATTAGCAATTTGTGGTTAGCCTTGAATAACCATATTAGTATTAGTACTTCATGGCATTTGAGCAAATCATTTAAAAAAAAGTGTAAAGCTGTGATAAAAGATATGTGTAACTTTCCTGCAAAGCTTCTTTTGATGTTTCTAGTGCTTTTTAATAATTTTGGATTGTTCTGGAAAAATGTGAAGGGCAAATTTAGCTTTTTCTGCATTTAGTAACTCAGTGATTTGAGATGAATCGATACTCACAATAGTACATAATAATAATCAATAAACCTTCCTGCTTTATGAATATGCACTGTTATGATATCACAGCTCTTTGCAAAGTGTTTGTGTAAATTATATATTAAGGTTAGAGACAAAAAACATTTTGGTGTTATGATAAATAAAGCTCTTATTAAAAAGCCTGTCATCTCAATGTTAGCTTCAAGAATGACTTTCTAGCCTACATACACAAACTCCTACAAACACCTCCACAACATGAAGTCAGCCTGTCAAAGTGAAGTGAGTTTTTATTTCCAGCAAAAGCCCCAGGGCCCTGGAATATTTATGTGTGGAGACAGTAAAAAGATTAGTGTGAAGGAGAAACAACCCATGACCCAGGTTACACAGCAGCAGAGGAGGCCAAGGCCTGGAGGGACACTGGCCAAATGTTACTTTCTCTTTCACAGACAGTCAGTCACATATAAAAAACACGCGCATACTAGACAAATACTTCACAACTGTACACCATCGAGACACCCACAGCTAGGCACTCAGTCATGACTCATGCCATAATAGCCTTCCCACCAGCAGTGAGCAATATCACTGGGAACAGCAGAGTTCATCACTGTGGTGCAGCATCATCCCACTACTGCAGGATGGATGGCCTAAAAAGATGCAAGATGACAAACGCAACAGCAGAAATGTTTCCAAATTCAAGCAAACAAGGAAGATTCCAACTGAAAATAACTGATTAACTTAAAATAATTAAAGGTTTTTAAAATATGCTCGAATGTATTTAAATATTAAAGCATGTTAAGATAAGGAACTCAAAAGAGGGGATAAGACAAACTTTCAAAGAAAAGGAGGGAGAGGAAGGAAATGAAATTTAGGAATGAATGAGGGAAGGAAGTGTGAAAGAGAATAAACATTGTCTTTGTCACACAGTCGGTCAGTCACATAAACTTTAATGGAATAAAAAATATAAGCTCCTGTGTCAAAATATTGCCAGCTCCGTGTTCCTTAAACTCACCTTGCACATCGCCTGTCATGTCTGTCTTGAGAGAACTAAAGAAAATCAGATCTTATTGTGGTCTTCGTATACAACAGAATAGTGCTGTCTGGCTTTGGGCCAGGGTCTCGTCAATAATCTAATGCAGACAAGCACATGACTGGTAATCGACTCACCCCAAGGGGCTACCTGAGTTCGACCTTCAATGAAACACTTAATCATTACACTCTAACACAGGAAAAACAGAACATGTACACGCCAACGCCAACAACTCAGCCACTTAACTTAATATGCACAACTTCGCACATGCAAACTCACACAGAAGGTTCCATTTAACAGTTCACATTGTACAAAAAGGCCCTCTCAACTAGTTTAATATGTCACGCATGCTTCAGTACACTTGTCTTGGGCAGAAGAGAACAGCCAGTGCAGACCTCAGAGTCAATGGACTGTAAAGATGTGGTGTCACTTCAGTCCAAAGGGCTAGTGACAGAACATATCAGACAGACATGTGTTCCCTGCAAAACTTAAGGGCAGAGGCTGAGCTGACATGTTGACACCCACAACATAGCTTGTACTTGTGTAAGCACACCTACAGTGTGCATGAATAACCCAGATAGCAGTACATACTTGCAAGATAGCTGAAAGATGCTGATAAAGCAGCGAGATGCAGCAACTGAGCAGACAAATCTAGTCAAGCATACATAATTATCACAGTCTACTGTAGCAGTACTCACACAGCAGAGTACATAAGGTGATAATGCTTCTGACACTAGCACTTTTCCTGTGACATCATTACACCAAACAATACAGGATTGGACAACTGTCACACAGGTCAGCTTCCAGCTTTCAGTGCCACACCGATCAAGCTAGGACAAAGCAGATCAAATGACAAGCCCAATGAATAGTGACATCACTACTGCTCTGGTTATTTCCCATAAGTGTTGATGCTAATCATGCTGGAACCATGCACAGTCATGTGCAGAAACACTTATGTACCAGTATCAGGACAGTGAAGGGCATGCCTCCCATGGGATGTGAGGTGCAAACTATACAAATCTTGGCTGTGGTACTGTGTGAGAGTATGAAGGACAAATCAAACACCATTATTCCTCTAACCAATAACAGACAAATTAGTCACAATTCAGTCACCACAAATGCATTTCTCAGCAAGCACAGGCACCCTTACTCAAACCGGTCCACCTGCATACTGATGAGAGTTTGAAAGA
Source organism: Ctenopoma kingsleyae (assembly GCA_032353495.1). Taxonomy (NCBI): domain Eukaryota; kingdom Metazoa; phylum Chordata; class Actinopteri; order Anabantiformes; family Anabantidae; genus Ctenopoma; species Ctenopoma kingsleyae. The sequence goes on from JAUBNQ010000015.1 coordinate 11,419,239, forward strand.
CTGCGTCATCTGTGACGTGCATTGCAAACCTGACAACCGTCATTTCCTACAGTTCATGTAAGATCTGTCCACCCTAGAGATTAATACAGTAATATTATCATCACTGTTCAATAAACTGTACTATTTGAAGACAGATCAAGGTGTGAGTGTGGTCTGTGGAGTGCAAACACTGCTGCATGTTGGAAGCTCTCGCCTGGACTTAGTAGTCTAAGAAAAGTCCCTTGAGAGATAATGGAAAAGAATAAATAATGCATGTAAAGCAGGCGGAGCTGAATGCTGCCCTTAACAACAGGCCATTCAAAATAAATAAATAAACGGAGCCTTACACAGCAAGCAGCTCTCCCAACAAACACACCTTGAGCCAATATTATGTTCGTTTATGTTGAACAGTGATACAAATGTGTTGAATTAAGGCATCAATACATTAGTTTTCCCTGTCTGAATGACTGTGTTGTGTAAGCAGGAGTCATGTAGACTCTGTATGATGTGTAATAGGAAGGTCAAGTGTTGAAACACCAGGTAGTTAAGGTTTAAACTCGTGTAAACAAGCCCGCACCCCGCTAGATTGTCCTTGCGCAAGCTACAGCAAACCCTACTCTGACTTCCCAATAAACGTATCATTACTGCAAATTAATATCTAGTCATATCGATGGTAATGATTTATGCTGCTGATTAGCTACTGCGGGGAGAAAAAAAATGCCTTCAGGAGAAGACTGAGATTGTTATTTTAGACAATCTGACTCACTCAACCAAGTGGTTCAACCTGCTTTAGCTAAGTTAAATACCGAGGGATTAGCCGTTTACTAGCCAAACCCGATGCTAGCACGTTAGCGGAGAAGCCACGTCTCAAGTCAGTGAGGGTTACATCGACTGAAAACGCAACTGGCAGTCTGACAGACATCGGGAACAAGTGCTAACATATAAATACACACGATAAAATGTCACCCGTGTCCAGCAAACGTTATCACTTGGTTTTCGCTCGTAACGTTCAGTGATAGCTAACTTAGCTAACGTTTGACAGCTGAAACCCTTTGTCGCCCTTTTCTCGTTAACCACCGCTCAGCACTGACCTGGAGAGATGCTTCAGGATCTGCTTCTTTATGAGCCCAGCCATGGTCGCACAAATCCTATGTGCGAGCCGCCGCCGCCGCCGGGTGTCTGAGCTGTCTGGCTAGCTGGCTAGCTAGCTTAACCGCTAGCTTTTCCCCACTCGCGGTATAAACACACAGGTCAAATTCTCATCCCCGCGTCGGTCTTCATTTTAACTGTTTCCGCTTCGTTCTCTGACAACCGAGAGACTGCGAGCAGACAAACGACATTTCAGCCGAGCTCGGAAACAAAATATCTCACGTTAGGCCATTTCACGCAGATGTACCGATAAACCTCCAAAACGGTTCGGGTCTCTGCAGTATCTCACACCGAGCACCTGGACAGCGTGTCGGTGGAACTGCGTCTGTTGTCACTGCGTCCGGGAGGAGCGTCATGCTGCGTTCAGGGTCAGCTCCGAAAGCGAAACTTCTCGGGTTGAAGACGTGAAAAACGAGTAAATGTACGCAAATTACCTGTATTTATGGAAACTGAAATCATTATAATACTACTAAACTGCTAGTATATACGCTTTATAGTATAATATTAATTAAGTAAATATTAATTACGTTTAGTTTATTATAAGTTAAATGCTCCCCCAGCAGAAACTATAATTTACCTATTTTTGGACTGCACCTTTAAGGAAACCCGTCTTTAGATAGAGACAGATAGATAATATAATGTATATAATAATATGTTTTTAACTGTTATCAATTTTTTGATGTAAATTACAAACTGAACTCAAAATTCATTTGCATGTTCTGGTATTTACAGATGAAATTTGGCATTGTGAATTTGACAAAAGGGTTAATGTATATACGTTCACTGTTTATTCTCAGCCTAAAACACTCTTTTAGTGACATCTAGTGTCTAGATCGAGGTTTGAACATTAATTGGTC
>JAUBNQ010000015.1:11423494-11434552 GCA_032353495.1 Ctenopoma kingsleyae
GAAGCAGATTAATTTAGATTCCACTCAATCTACATACACAAAATATACATACAGTATTTTAATATGCAAATATGCCTTCTCAGAAAGTTATTTATTTATCATAGTTAACTACAACAAAAAGTGAAATGAAATTTAAAAAAATAAATTAAAACTAAATTTGCTGTAAAGACTAAAATAAAACGGAAACTAAATGAAATAGAGACAACAAATAAAAAAATACAGTACAAAACATCTGGAAAAGTTAAAAATAGAAGCTGATCAGTCTTGTTCTGGGGAACAAAGGGGGGCTTATCTTAAGTTAGCCCCTGTGGCCCTTGACATGGTGTGTGCCCCTGTTTGCCTTGTATTGAGGTGTAGCTCTGCATATACGTAGCGGAAGGGTATAGTCACATTGTGGTGGTGGTAAAATGAATGAAAAAGTAGCTGGAGCTGTCCACTGATATATTTTCTTCTTGTACAGGTGGAGTCACTGAGGAGTGTTGTAGATGGGCAGGAGTCATCACTTGGCATCACACGGGTGGAGCTGGAGGGGGCGATCAGTCGGATGAAGAAGGGCGAGGTGGAGACGAGGAGGGTGGAGGAGGCTCTTCAGAAGCTCCAGAATGATCTACTCAGGGATCTCTCAGAGGGCATCAAGGAGGTGAAGGAGGCTCGCGAGAGGGACTTCTCTTCTCTGGAGAAGACTGTGGAGGACCGCCTGGCTGAGGTGAGTCAGTCCATCACAGCCAGTGTGGCCGAGTTCACCGAAGCTCAGGGCGAGGCGCAGAGCCAGCTGGCTGATCTTAAAGCCCGCCTGGGTGATATAGAAGACCCCGCCCTCATCAAAGAGGAGCTTTCTGCGATTGTTGATGCTGTAGCTGAAATCAAAACAACCAAACAGGATGCTGATTCTTCAGCTAATTCACTCAGGGAACAGATAGGTGCTGTGAGAGATGAGCTCCAGACCCGCAACCAGGAGGTAGTCTCATTGTCTAAAGAGGTCGAAACAATGAGATCAGTGGTGCAAGATGCCGTCGGGAGTCTCAAGCAGTCACTGTCTGCGGTAGAAGCTGGAGTTCAGATTGTGAAGGATAAAACGGTGACACTGGAGAGCGGTGTGGAGCAGGCTGCTGATGCTGTCCGAAATGTGGAGCAGCAGGTGCAAGTGGCAGCTGCTCAGGCCCAGAACAGGTCTGATGACCTGGAGGCCAAAGTTAAGGCCTCAGAGGAGAGCGGAGATTTGTTGTCCGCATCATTATCAGAAATCACCTCCAAACTGGAATCACTATTTGCAAAGTATGACACTCATGAAAGCACTCTAGCTGCGCAGGGTCAGGCTGTGGAGAAAGCCAAAACTGGTTTGGAACAGGAGCTGGAAGCACTGAAAAGCAGTTTGGAGGAGATCCAGTCCAGCATAGGTGCTCTAGGCGGTGCCCAGAGTGAGCTAGCTTTGAAAGACTCCAGTCTGGGTCACCAGGTGGAGGAGTTCGAGAAAAGGCTTTCAGCTCTGGAGGACAGCAGCGGTAGTGTGGAGCCAGAGCAGGTGGAGAGCTTAGAAACTGTGATGGATGAATTGGAAGAAGAGGAATCAATCTAGAAGGTGAAGATCGGGCTATTTCTCCTCTCTAAGCACACAGACGCTCAAAGGCTTATCCAAAGCAAAAAGGAAGAGACATCAGGACACAGAATCATCCAACAACAGAGTGAATGTCAACACGTGACAACTCACTTTTCCTATTTTTAATGAAGAATTATTGCTCAAACTTGATGGACAATTGATGCACATATTAGTAGAGAAATTGAGGAGGTCAGGAGAGAGGGACAGGCGGGGTAGAGCTGGACTACTGATCTGTGAATTCATATCCACATCATTCTGCACTGTAATTTTATTTTCTAATGTTTTAATTGTTTTGTTAGACTTTACATTTTCAGTGCAAGGGCAGTTCTTTTGTACCTCGAAATTTAACAATAAGCCCCCTTTGTTTACTTGCTGTGTTTTTTTTGTACAAGAATAAAAACACGTCAACACACATTTATGAGGAATTATTTCTTGTGTGAACAATGATTTGTTGATTTAATTGAGCTGCCTTTTCTGTTACATCACCTGTGATACATTGATGATATGGGTGGGAATGAAAATGTACACTTACTGATAAGCGAGGTGCACTCAATGGTTGCAACAGTCATGTTAAAACCCATACAGGAATCCATCTTAACTGCGCAATTCATATTTTTCTAAGACAGAAAATAGTCTCTGAATGGACTGAATAAACCTCAACTTATTAAAGATCACCACATTATTGACAACACATATTACACATGTAAAACATTTCTTTTGCAGTTTGATTGCAGACCTCCTGCTGAACCTTTTCATCAGATAACAGGTGATTTTCTTTGTGGTTGCTTAATTTTAGCTCTTTAGATGTAAGCAAAAGCCCAAAACTATGTTTTTCACGTTGGCATGTGCATCTCTCCAATATCAGAAATATCAGCTACCTGTTTAGTTGTAACACTTAAATCTCCCTCTACAGCAGTGAGGTTAGATAATGTCTGCCTAAGCTCAGCAATCTCCTGCTCTCTTTTAGTGAGGTCCTCTGCTAATCGTCCTATCCGCAGAGTCAGATCTGACATCTGGGGATCGAACGCCCCAAAGTCCCTCTTAATAGCGGCCACCTTTGGTTTAAGGTCACTGGCAAAGGTTACTGTTCGTATCAGACGAGCTCTGCTGCTCTCTAGATCCCTCAAGCGCTCAGAGATCTGTTTGTCAGCTGCAGTGAGCTCAGGGATGCTTCTGCGCAGCTGATCTATGGCCTTTGTGTTGCGTTCAGACGCAGCACGGAGATTTGAGACTCTGTCAATGCTGCTGGCCAACACATCCCCGATGCGTTTGACCATGCTGCGCTCCACCTGAGTGGCCTTGTCTTCGAGCTCTCCAACCTGAGTGAGCAGAGAGTCCAGCTCAGTCTGCAGGCCGTCCATCCTGCGCACATCTGTTCTCACTGATGCCACCTAGATGGGGAAGATAGAAGTACGGGGGGGTGAGAAAAATATGCTTGTAAGTAAAAAATATTTTGCGACTTTGGCTAATTTATGACATGAGCGTTTTTCCTGTTTCACTTTCTGACATTTTGCAGACAAATGATTAACTGAGAAAATAATAAATTAATTAATGAATTTTAAGCACAATATGTTCCAATATTGTTATAATATAGCATCTGCAATCACATGTGGATCTGGCATAATTCAAGACCTACACTAATTTTAGGCGAACAACTCTCTTCTGTCACTAGAAATGGTAAAACGTTTTATAACGATAACAACTTGACATACTTTGTTGGCAAAGTCCTTAGCGACGGCTGAGGTGCGTTCTTCAATCTGTCCCACAGTGCCTCTCAGTGTGCTGAGGCTCGTCTGAAGATCAGTTTGTTTCTCAGTCAGCCCAGAAGCCCACTCCTTCAGCCGCCGGACGTCCTGCTCCAAACCCTCCAGCTGAGGCCGCAAAACCTCCCGCTGACCCCTGAGATCCTCCATCATCAGGTGGACACCCTCACACTGAAACAGAACATAAAGTTAGGTGCAGGCGGAAGTTATTTAAAGCAATCATAACATTAAGAGAGATAATTTAAAGTAACTTCCCTTCATGGAAAACACAGGCAGCATAAAATAAGTGAGTGACACAAAGTTTGAAAACAATCACACTTTTTTACTTAAAAGGTTGATTTTATTAAATATTAAATTAACCCAGTGATGAAATGAATGCAATGCTTTCAGCTGACTGAAGTTCAGACAGAACAGTCATTATAAACAAAAGGTATTACAGTACCAAGTCTAGGGTAACACTAAAGATAATTCCACACATGTAGTTTAGGGCTGCAACCCATGATTATTTTCTTGATTAACTGTTTGGTCTATTTAATTTCCAAAAGTTGTGAAAAACTCCAATAAACATTCCAAATAAAACTGAGAAAAGAAGCTGCTTGTTCTCCATCTGTCAAAATTATAAAAAATAAAAAAATCTGCAAAACTCAGAAACTGAAACTAGAGAATATTTACCATTTCTCCATGAAGTATTTTTGAAATTCATGCATCATTACCTCTCTAATGTAGTTTCATCCAGAAAGACTACACAATGTTTTATATACTGTATCAGTGAGAAAGGCTGGTTTGAGAATTATGGATGTGATGCTGCATTAACTAAACAACTAAAATAGATTCTTGATTGTTCTTGTATGTAGTTGACGCTGACATTAGGTGATGTTCAAACTATTTTGTGACAATAACTTTATAAAACATTAATACTGGAATTGAATGGTCTTATAAAAGGGATTAAAAAAGGACAGTGCATCTCCCTCCCCATAGCTAATTCATAACAGTAGCATCATTGAGTGATGTCATCTTGAAAAGGTAGAGACGGTTCATCCTGGTCATCTTTTTCCCACACTTCATCCTCCTCTTCTTCTTCTATAGTGTCAGAGCCCTTTTCGTTATCAATCCTGTTTTCCCTCAACACCATAGTGAGTTCACGGACTGCCTCTTTAACCACGGACAACTCATTCTTCATCTTCAGGATGCTGTTTTGAGCCTGCAGGGTGTCCAGCTCCTGTCGGATCTCAAGGATTTCACTGAGGGCTTTCAACATACTGTCCTCAGCCCCAAACACCTGTAACGTCAACTCCTCCAGCCTCTTCTCCGCCCCGCTCAGATCACCCCCGAGCCTCAGGATGGAACGGACTGCCTCCTCCACCTGTGGCATGTGCTCTTCACACTCCTGCAACCGAGGAATGTGCTCCTGCAGCTCAGAGCTGAGTTCAGCCTCCCTCTTGCTCAGGCTGCTGATCTGCTCTTCCAGCTTATGGATCTGTTTGGTGTTCCAGTCCAGCTGATCCTGCGCTCGCTTGACGTCGTCCTCCTCTGTGCGCTCTAGAGCTCGGGCGTTTCTCTTTGTGCTGTCCTCGAGCTCCTCCAACCTTTCTGTCAGCAACCGGGCCCTCCGCTCAGCCTCATTCACCCGTTCCGTGGCCCCAGCGTGAGCTTCCCGTGATTCTGCCTTCAGGGCAGCCAAGTCAGAGGAGATGCTGCCCAGACGCTCCTGCCACATCTCTGTCACGTTGAGGAAGTGGGCATTGACTGTCTGCAGGTCACGGGAGGCGGAGTTCTCGTCAGCCTGCATGGCCATGACAGCAACGTGGAGGGTGGCGATGTCCTCCTGGAGTGTTGCTACCAAGGAGACGGTGAAGAGCGCCTCCTGTAGGTCATCCTCAGAGGCGGAAAGCTGCAGCCGCAACACAAAACAGGAGGGCTGTTTCTGTAGGAGCTCTGTGGTCCTCAGTATTCATACATAATACATACAGCAGGAAACAAAACTCATGCATACAGAAGGAGACAACAGAAGTGAACTGAGAAAGAGAAAGTGATGTGTTGAAAGTGCACAAGAGGATGCAAGACAGAATGATGGAGGGGGTTGTTAACCCCCAGACTGGGAATGAGTCATTATCTCACTGTACTTGTTCTTTTCTCATAAAAAGCAATTAAGCATCTACTATCTATGTATAAGTACAACTTTCTATAACCACGCAGAGAAGAGCTTTTGTTGCAACACAAACTCAAAGGATCATTTCACTCACATAACGCAGTAGTTTTGGTTTTATTTGTCCAGGATTTAAAATATTTGATTCATATTCAGGTAGATGCAGAAGCCTCAGAATCCAGAATCCATCCAGAATCTCAAAACATGGGCACATGCATTCAGAATTGCATGGCTGTGGTGGTGAAATGACCCTTTAAACCTTCTTTCCTCAATGCATCGCAAGGTTTATTTCACTATAAATCTAACGCACCTTTTTAGACACCTTTAAGACTTCTGCCTCCATGTCGAAGAGACCCGAAGTCTTCATTTGAAGTGATTTGTACTTCTCTTCAATTTGGGAAAACCTCTCATTCTGTTGTAGCACCAACCTGAAACCGAATAAAAAACACTTTAACAGAGAGTGCACAGTACAAAAATAACTTTGAGGAGAAACTTTCTTTGCTCACCAACTCAGAGCTCCACACGCCACAAGCGACAATAGGCAAATCACACTTTTAATGTCCAGACTCGACTTATTTGCTGCTCTGTTGTTTCCATTTTCCGTCTTCATTTTGGGAGCTTCATCTTTGCAGTTTGCAGACGTCGTTTCGGTTATTTCATCACTTTGTTTCTGCGACTGACTTTTCTTCCTCTGCTTTACTTCAGTGCGCATTTTAGCACCCTGGTACTCACTTGTACTGGTGGGTTTTACTGTGAAGGAATTAAAAAGGCTCAACAGAGAATATATCTAACACCTATTCGTTACGTTGTATTGTTAAATAAGACACTTGTTCTGCAAATAAGCGCATAATGTTTGGTGCTAATGCGACAAACGTATCGTCTTGAATTAGCAAATGTTACCGCTACAGTTCCCTGGAAAAATGCTGCATTCAAGGGCTCTGTGTAAGCTCGAAAATTCAATCATCTACTTTACCCTGGTTCCAAACTTTAAAACTAGTTTTGTTATTAAAAAAATACTAGTTTAGAGGATGTTTAGTATATTACGTAAAGAATGGAAAAACGCAGGTCTCAGTTATGTTTACAGACGTATTCGGTCATTTAACTGCATCCCAATGGTAACCATAATTCCGACAGGACAGGAATCACAATAAACGCATCACCCAGCCACGTAAGCGAGTGCCAGCATTTGTCCGGACTGGATTAGTGATGTCTGCGTTTCATCCATTAGTCAACTGACACAAAAAATACGCTTTGATTACACAAGACACAAACCAGGCAAAAAAAAAAAGTTAAATATATTGTTTCAGTCTACCCAAAGTCACAATTTGCAGCTTTTGGACAATGAACAATACAGCACTTGAATTGCGGGAAATTATAATCAGCATCTTTTGCCGTTTATAAATTAAACGAGTAATTTAAAAAATACATTTACACAGGGTATGCAAACACACAAGCAAATACATTTTAGGAGGTGCAAGCTTGTTATTTATATAAAACTAGGAGACAAGAGCTGAGGCACAAGCCATTTATTTGGCATGTTTCCAAAAAAACTTACATTTTGAGTGACAAAAATGGTCACGATGTGATTATTAGTAGCTTTATATAAATGGTAATTCAAAGCCCTATACAATAGTGTATGTAGTTGATAGCCTTTTATGCAGTTCCATTAATATTCAACGAATTCTTCCCAGTGGCCGTATGACATCTTTTATTCAGGATGTGTCTGTGGGTTGTAATAAGTATAAAGGACATGCAAATTACACAAGCTTCTATTCTAAGTAACATTTAACAATATTTACCACAACAGAAGACACAAACAATCTTACATGGACGCATTGTCAACTTAGAGGCAAAGGTTCAATTACAATACAGTACATTCAAGCAAAAGCTGCCATGTGCAATTTCTGACAAATGTGCAAATAAGGTAACTAGATGACTCCACGATATTGCAATATGAGGGTGTGTTAACCACATATCTTTGGACTAAGGCATAAAGTGATGGATAAACATATTTGGTAAATGACAGATGTATAACTTTAACTTCTCCCTCTTCTAATGTTCATATTTAACAAATCGATCTCAAGAGAAGCATCAGCAGTAGAGACATTGCTCAATATAACCATCCTCTGCCAAATGAGGTTTAAAAACACTAGCCCCATAACTCTGCACAATTTAGATACATGAAATAGCATTTTTAGCATCATGGCAAACTTTACCTAAATGCTAAAGCACAAGCTGCAGCTTCTCAATAAGCCATTAACAGATATCGAGCTGTTTTTCCTATTGCTTTTAAACGTCAAATCCAAAAATCACACTACAGCACAACCGCTAGTGGTAATTCTGTCTCATCGCCACCTCTGTTATGTGACGTAATTAAAAATAACACTTGGACCTTGGCTGTATGTTCCAGCAACAAAAAATAACATTGAGGGATTTAAAGGGATTGTTTACATTCATTCTTAAATGACCACACGGTAGTGTACAATAGAGCATGAAAGCTACAAGAAGTCCCACCACATGAGGCAACCACCGCTTTCATAATAAACCAGGGGGCAACAGAGGCACCACTATAAATTCAATAAATCTTTATAAATATATTACAATGTTGACCACATTCTTGTTTGTGTCTTTAAGGTGTCTAATTTAAAAAAAAAAAAACTTTACACATATTGCAACTGACCTGCATCAAGCAGGATCAATCTAGTGCTATCAAGCTGATTGCTTAATGGTTTATCATTTTAAAGGAATATTTAGAAATTTTGAGAAATGCACCTGTTTACTCTCTTGCCAAGACTTTGACGAGAAGACTGGGGCTGCTTTTGTTTGGCCTTTTAAATATAAAGCCCCAACCAGAAATGACTTAACTTAGCATAAGGTTATCTGTGGCTAGAAAATAAAATCTATCCACCAACACCTCTAAAGCTCATTAATTAACTTGTTTTACCGTTTGTTTTCCAGTTGTTTTGAAAACAACATAGTTAATAAGTTTTGCATTAAAAAAATTCCCTCTGCACAACCACATCCTCTAATTTTTAACTTGTTGTGTAAGCAGATTTTTGCCCCATTTCCAGTCTTTATGCTGGCTCACACTACATCTTATCCAGACGTAAGAGTGGTATGAGCCCTCTTCTCTACTTCGACAGGAATAGGGAAGAAATACATTTCCCAAAAAGCCCAACTCTTCATTTAAGCTTAGTATTTAATAGCTGCTCAAACCCCATGTCATTTTGTAATTACATGTGCATGATCTGCAAAAACAATGAAAAATGTAGCACTTTGCAGGCTATTGATGCTTATGTACTAAAGAGGCCAATATCAATTTACATTAAGAACAATAAATGTGGTCCCCCAAGGCCTTGTTATCAGCTTTTGGTCCTATCTGTGGAAGAGCAAACATAAGTGCACTTTGGGGACAGAAAGGACACTTTGAAACCTGTGAGAAGGTGCAAGACTTAAAAAATGGAAGTAGAATATGACACTAAAGAGCGCACGTGATGAGTTTAAGTACTTAACCAATGAGTTGTCTCTGCTACATGGGGTTTGACCTCATTAAAAGAATCAAAAAGCAAATCTCTCCTTCATAACACCTGAATCTTCACACTGCTACATACAGTTTATCTAAATATTTAAACCCCAAAACCCCAAAGCAACCTAATATACTGCAAACTAAACTTATTCATGACTGTGCTACACAGACCAATCTCCCTTCAAGATGCCTGTGGAGGAACAAATATTGTGCTTCAGTCATCTTCTTTATGTTGTCTTTACTTCATCTAATTAGAAAACTAGATACTGATTTCTACATGGTAATTCTGGGGTAAATTTGATGTGGCGTAGAACAGATTTGCCACAGTGCCGGCTGAGCTTCCTCCTTCCCCCCAGGTAAGAAACCACTCACTGGGAACATGATCTATCTCTGGTAATCAGAGGATGACTACAGCTGCTGAATCCAAGATATGAAGCAACATGACTCAGGAACTGTAATGATCCTAAAAAAAAAAAAACAGGACAAGACACATGGTAAGAATTTGTGTTCAAGCTATAGATGTAAGCAAGTATGATCTTGGTTTCTAAGTTTCTATTTCATGTTATTTATGACCAACCTGAATTGAGCTAACTACACCACTGGCCATGACGGAGAGTTTTCCTGCGACTGAGCGCACTCCGTGTTTGAGCTGCGACATGTCAGGAGCACTGGGCAGCACGTTGGTCAGACGATACGAACTCGCTGTGAACACAAGACAAAGAGTCAAGCGAAGAGATGGAGAACAATGACCATGTACAAAATTTCAATAGACCTTGTGCCATTAACTTTTTTTTCCTCAGGAGTGGTTCAAATTCTGCAGGGGAGAAACACTAAAGTAAGTCATGGCAACTGGACTTCTTTCTTGTAAGGTAGAGACATTTCGCTCTGCATCCACAGAACTTTGTTGATCTGTCTAAAGTAAGTATAATGACTTAATCTCATGGATAGATTACTGAAAGGGCATACTGGGAACAGGACAACAAACCTGGGAGGTAAATTAGCATATTTAGACATGGATACTAGCTCTAATGTGTTTGGTTCTTGGTTCTTTTTACTTTTAGGTAAAATATTTGAGAATAAAACCTTCACAACAGGCAGCCTTATGTGGCAATCTGCAGACTGGGATCTTCATATACAAGTGGAATGAAGTTAATTTGTGGAATTTATGCTAGATTTGTGGCTAAGTTTCCTAAATCAACTGTGCAGCAGCGTCTTACCAGTCTGTTTCTTTGGATCATCGAAAAGATCAGCTGAGCTTATAGAGGCACTCCCAGCAAATCTTTCCAGTCGTGTTTTGGCTTCATACTGAAGAACAGAAATGCAGTACATTTATAAATACAGAGGTTAAAATACAATAGCAAATTCTGATTTCTTCTTCTTAAAGCATCAACAACTATAACACAGTTACTTTTAGGTGTTTAAAATGTTTTTTAAAATCTGTCACTGTGGCTCAACTTATATTCACGCAGAACACAAGAGAAATAGAGTACTGGGAGAGGACAACTTGTATGTTATGACTGCATACTTCAGAGTTGTCTTGCTTCCCAAAGTACATGTCAGAAGAGATGGCTTTGACGTCATCCCCAAACTTTGTCCGAGCTTCTCTGGAGTCTGAGACTGGTAGTGGTTCTGTTTTTCTTCTAGTTGTGGGCCTGATAATAAATCAGAAATCAGAAAAATCTGAAAACAGTTCTGATATAATAACAGAAATAACCAACAGTAACTGTATACTTTACTTTTAATCAGATAAAAGTATTAATGAACTATTAAGTACAATACAAATTAACATATTGTATATACACATGCAGCACACACATCTTTTCAATCTGTTATTTATTTCATCCATAATTATTTAAGATTCAAGATTAAAAAAACCTTTATTAATCTTAACAAAATTACAAAACAAGCCTGACAGCTGGATGAAAACAGGTGCACTCATGAGTAGATTAATCTAGGGCTGCAACAACGAATCGATTAAATCGATAAAAATCGATTACTAAAAGAGTTGGCAACGAATTTCATAATC
>JAUBNQ010000015.1:11434652-11446039 GCA_032353495.1 Ctenopoma kingsleyae
CGGACTCAGCCAGAACTGTCTCCAGTTTAGCGGGGAGCTCCTCCACCACGGGCTTGAGCTGCACCTGCAGATAACAATGAGGCAGAGGAACTGTGTTAGGGCTGCAACAACGAATCGATAAAATCGATTACTAAAAGAGTTGGCAACGAATTTTATAATCGATTCGTTGTGTCGTGCGATGCGGAGATATTTGATTATTAAAAAAAAAAAAACTTTAGTTGAGCGCGGAGCGGAGTGAACACACTGTCTCTCGCGCACACTGATGCTAGCAGAGTTCAGGAGGTAGAGGAAAGATACATGGCGGAGGCAGAGAAATCCGTGCAACCCAAGTAATCCAAGGTGTGGGAGCATTTCACACTAAATTAACAGAAAAAGTGCAAAATATGCAAAAGCAACATGGCATGGCACGGGAGCACCACAGCAATGATCCGGCACCTGAAAAGCAAACATGTTGGAGTGTTTGATGAGGAAGGGAGTTCAACAGCAGGGTAAGTCACTACAGTCCTACTTTTGTTCCGTTTTGAAGTGAGGAACGTAATGTCTCTGGTGCTGGTGTTTACTCGTTATCCAGCTTGACAAGCATGACAAGTTAGCGTTAGCTTGTTAATAACAGTAGTAAAGCAGGGGTGGTATAGTTACTTTGCATTGCAAGACTAAACACACGTTTTTATTCACTCGCCTTTTTTGAACCATTCATTTTTCAATCTGTTATGTATAGTTACACTGCAAAAAAAGTTTTTTTACTTAGTAATTTTGTCTCATTTCCAATCCAAATATCTAAAAAAAATCTTAAATCAAGATTACTAGACAAGAAAAATGGCATGAGAAAATTAAGTGATGCTTAAAACTTCTGTTTGAGATTATATCTCCTTAAGATTATTTTTCCTTTCTTAATTTTGCTTGTTTTAAGCAAACAATCACTCAATTTTGAGGTGTTTTTTCAGAAAACAAGACATAATTTCTTATGCTATTTCATGTGTGTGTTTTTTGTGTTAGTCCATTTTTATTTTATTTTAACAACAGCTCAAGGAGCAACATGTTTGTGCACTTTCTAAAGATTTTAGTTCTGTTTTTGAATAAAGGGTTGGAAATGAATGCTTTTCTTGTCTTTTGTTTTTTTATCCGATTCTACGATTTATCGAAAAAATAATTGACAGATTAATCGATTATTAAAATAATCGTTAGTTGCAGCCCTAGATTAATCCACTGACGGTAAAATGGTGGTAAAACTGTTTTAATAATAATAAATAATGTTTTCTGGTTCCAGTCTCTCAAATGTGGCAATTTGATGTTTTTCTTTGTCAGAAATTAAATAAATATCTTACAGTTTTAGCCTATTTGGCCTACTAAAATAATTGAGTATGGCTGGCTCTTTTTGGTAATTTATCTGTCTCTTCTGGACCATTTTGTATTTCTTTTTGGTCACCATGGCTCTCAAGTAAATTGAAGACTGTGGAAAGATTTATCACTGAGATCTGTTTTCACTATGTTTTTATTTTTTTATCTAAACAATATAAAACAAATCTACATATTTGCTGTTGGTAATGGTTAGCTTCTCTAGGCTTTAGAAAAGAATACATCTTTTTCTTCATCCCACATCATAACATCTAATCATATTAGATAAATTTGCTTTACGTGAAACAAAAACTTACAAATGTTCTTTTTTTTAAATGGTAAAGGATTAAAAAGACATGAGAAATATTTAACAGTGACAGTATGTCAAAACACACAATATCCTACCTGTCATCCTGTGAAGATCTAGTAGAAGACAAGTAGAAGTCAGGCTCTGGTTTCTTGCTCTCCTTCATCCAGCCTCCTCCATCACCTCCATCACCCCACCTCGAGGAGAAACTATCAGAGGTATCTGTTTGATCGTCAAACCGGGACAAGACCCTAAAGAAAAAAGTGAAAAAACAACATTATAGTTTGAACTGTCATCAACAGCTGGGAAACACTGATTTCCCGTCTTCATTTGACCTAGAGCTGAAGGAAACGTCATCATCGTCATCATCAAAGCGCCGTGCTTTGGTGGTCTTAGCCCCTAGTGGATTCTCCTGCTGGATGATGTGCATGTCCGATGTTACAGAGTGAGAAACTCCACTACAGGCAAGAGCAGAGACAGAGCAATAGTGAGGGCAAGAAACATATTCAACTGTCTATGGGATGACGAGTATTTATTTGTTCACCATTGTACCTCCTGATGCCTAAACCCATGCCCAGTCTCTCAGCCTGCTCCTTCTTCTTTCCCTCTAATCCCTTCAACTTCTGCTCCTCTATTTTCCTCTGCTGCTCAAGGTCTTTATAGGCCAGTCGCAGGGATGGAGCGCTGAGAAGAAAAGAAGAAGGCAGATGAGTTTAAAAATGAAGAAATGAAGTGACACAAAAAAGCTGCAGCTGGGTCATACACTAAGTAGATTTCCAGTTTTTAAGTATGAAATCTTAATGATTAAAGTAAATAACCATAAAAAATAAGCACAGAGATGATAAAAAAAGTTTATATATATAAATATAAAGAAACACACATGGATTCATCAGGTTGCATGTTCTTCTTTGCACTCAGGGCGCCCTCTTCTTTCTGTCTGAGCTTATCAGCAGCTTGGGCCTTCTTCTCTATCTCTGAGAAACTCTGGCTGCTGACTTTCTGAGCGCCAAGACCACCTTTCTTAGAGGCCAACTGCAAGCGGACACATTTAACAAAAGAGACACTGAATGCAGAGTGGTGGTACGTATACATTCATATGGATCATGAATACTTTGAAAATATTTCTTTGTTCATACCGTTTTCTTGGCAGGGGCGGGCTTCTTTTTAAGAAGAGAGGATGGTTCTGGGAGGATTAAAGGACAACAAAGTTATATATTCGAGTATCCAGTATATATATCCTAGTTTTAACAGAAAAACAAAGAATTTACAGTAAACCAACCTGGATTTGCTTTTGGAGAAACACTGAGCATTTCCACACTTGGACCTTCTTCTGAATTACCTGAAAAAGTTAACTATATATGTAAGAAACCACATAAATCATACTGGGATAAATCTATACCCGTATATTACGTTATTATATAACGTTCAGGATAAACAGTGGATACCGTTTTTGTCTTCCTCGTTTTCTGCAGCTGTAGGTTTCTCTGATGTGGTGGAGCTCAGACTCATTTTAGCCATATTCAAATTCTCAGGAACATCCTGACATTAAACAGACACATGGTGAAACGACTAATCTCCAGTCATTGTATGAATATCCAATAAACAGATAAATAGATAAGGAAAGCACACTCTTTTACCTGTGAATGTAGACTGAAGAAATCCACCTGTTTGACATCTGGTGATGTTGGAGAGAGAGGAGCCTGACTGTCAAGCCACAGCTAAGGGAAATAATAGCAGTAAAGCTGTTTTAGTTACCAGTGCATTTACAGATATGTTTTTACACAAGAGAGATAAGCAAATCAGTGCTACACAAGAAGTCTAAGTGTGTTGTATTAAATGACTCAGCGCAACCTATGTGTCAGTCTGTGGAGGAACATGCAGGTGCTTTTTACCTCAGTGCCATGGCGCCGGGTGGCTTGTGTGGCTAAAATCTTTATCTTCTCTCTGTACAGCTGAGCGGCACGGCTATTGTACTTGGCATTGGCAGCACTGGCCGTGCACCCATGCTGATTGAAAAATCCGATCTGCCACGGGTAGGTCAAAATAGACACAGAAAAGCAAACAGGGCTCATCAAGTTGAATCATGTGGGTGTGAGTGTGTGAGGTAATTCTGCGATTACAGTCTGTTGATAGTGAGCTGCTATTGTGACCTCAGGTACTCACCGCACTGGCGTTGCCTCCAACTTGCATACATCTCAGCTGGAACCATGACCAATTAAAATCCAGCTCAGTAGACCTGTTTAACACAACAAGCTGGGGTCACTCAGGTTACAAAAACATCTCCCCCCTTCCATTTGACTCTTTTTCTGAATTGTTCTATTCATATTAGAAAACTAGCACAAGCACTGAGGTTATGTTTGTTACTCATGTGTTTGTTAGTTTTCTGCATGTTTGTTGCTTTTATTGTGATTCAGACTGTTAGCCATTAATTAGAAAAGTGGTAATATATATAAATCACTCCTGACCTACCTGATAAAGCTGAGGTGGACCCCGAGAGACCTGTGCGTCCCAGAGCAGTCTATACATAAGAATACACCATATGTGATGCTAGCCCAACTTGGGTTTTTGGCTGTACAGTCAAAACAAACCTAAGGGGAACACAGGTGAAAAGACATATCATATTATTTATTTAATAGCTCTAAAATATAAACAGATGATGTGGGAGGGTGTTGGAACACCCTCCTAATTCAAGAAGATAAGACTTAAATCAATAACGGAGACGTGGAAGTAAACAGTGTGTCATTTGTGTAACCATGAAGGTCTGAAGTGCACGCTGGCCATAAAATTAGGTCTAGACGCCTTCAGGTTTAAACAGCTGTTGGTGAAGTGGGTTGAATTTCGCAATGAAATAAACAGCAGCAATGCCTTTTTTAATTGTGGCTACAACCAAGGGTGTCTCCATCCTACACCCACATGTCTCCAAGTGGACTAAAAGGTTGAGGAATCTTAAATAAAACGAACTTTAAAACAGCTTATACAAACAAGGCTAACGCCACCACCTGTGAAAATGAAGCTAGCTAGGCTGACAGCCAGTCTGCTAGCGTTACGTCTGGTTACAGTTGACAAGTTTTCTAACAGTTTATTCTCCTGTAAAATGTTACCGACAACACAACCGACGCGTTTCAAATCGCAAACACACTGTCAACGTGATAAACATCGGATAAATGTTAAATCATGCCTAAAGCTGGCTTTCTCAAGGTGCGACGTGTCAGATATTCAGTTCAGCCGACTTCCTTGTTGAAGAGTCAGTCGTTTTATATCGCTTTGTAAAACTCTCACCTTGTTCGTGGAAATCGAGCGTAGTCTCTTAAAAATAGCGGAAATATCCTGTTTACTGGGCTCTGCCATTATTCTGCCTGTTGGTTAAAGAAGTAGCATGAAAAACGGAGCAACGGTTTTTTTCTTCAGTATTAACTAAATACGACACGTCAGTTTGGGGAGCACCGTGGTCTGGAGCTGATTGGTTCAAACTAACCCGTGGTTATGTTATTGTTGCTAAGACTTCTGGGTAATGTAGTCTGCCTTATTACGGTCTGTGTATATAATACTATATAATAATAAAACACCAGTAGATTAGCCCTATATCAGTACTATCATGTTTAGAATTAGAATGTAAAAATAAAGCCTTTACAATGTCTACCAGGGTGATAATAGCAGTTAAATAAATTGATTTAATATTATTAACTGCAATATTAGGAAATAGATCAGCACTGGTTGATGACCCTTCTTTAAATATAAATTTGAGCCCCTGTCTCAGAAACTCTGTGCATGTCCTTGGTGTTATTTACTCATTTATTATTTCTATTTTATTAACAGCACAGTAGTGTGTTAAACTACTGCACTCTAACACAAATACTGCAAATATTGTTTTATGGCCTTTGTCCTAATGTGGAAAGGTGCTGTCAAATGCTTCTGTAACCCAGATTCATAAAACCCCCAGACACCAGTGCAAAGATATTTGGTTCTAAAGAGTTTTGAGTGACACACACCCTTCTAACCTGTCATAGGTCAGTTATGTCTTGTTGACTGATAGGTTTTGTCCCAAAAGTTGCATATTATAGCTTTAATAATTCTATTTCACTTTATATTTCACTAAACCATACAATAAAATTACCATTAGGAGACAAGCACAAGATCATTCAAGACTCCACAACACATACGATTTAGGGACATTTTAGAGGACCGAAAGCCTAAAGACAAAGACATTATCAGTTTTCCAACAAATTCATTTATTATGTTGTGGGACATTTACAAACCTTACTGTGTAAGTTCATCTGTTGCTGTGTTTGAGCAACAACATGGTCTGAAAACAAGATCAAACATGTCCTTTTCTTGTTTTAATTGAAAAAAAACAGAAAAAGCGTCCTCTTCTTGTGCTGCAGTTCAAGGCATCAAATAGCATTTTTACTGATTTCATCACCAACAGTTCATGAATTATAGACCTTTCACAAGTAAAAAGCTTGAAAAGAAATGCAATCCAACAAAATACTTAATCATTAGATATATTTAGGTTATTGAATCAGGTATATGCATTTATGTCATATGTGCTAGGAGAAAATTATTCACATAGTATTTGTTAATTAACTCAGTGAGTATGAGCCTCTGTGAAGGGGTAAAATAATCATATTTACAAATATAACAAAATAACAGATGACAAGGATATTTTTCCATTTAACATTGAATTAATGTACAAACTGATTCTAAGTCACAGCATCTAACAGGAATAGAACAAAAGCACTTGTGGCATCATAACTTAACAATCATCAGTTTCCAAGTACACATCTGATATTCAACCTTGATGCTTAATTTGTTCTAATATGTTGAAACCAGGCTATTTACATGCATGTATGTATGCAATGCCACACTTGGCTGTGGTTTTATTGCTAAAACAAACACTAAAATATTCTCCCATAACTTTATATTTGACATAAGTGAGAGAACTAAAACACAAAGATTCAAGTGAGATAAATGTCTGTGAAAATATTTCAGTGTTGCATTAAAAAAACCCCAACCCAACACGTACTACAATCTACAATCAAAAGAAAGTAGAGGTTTATGACAAGGCCAGGGCAGTTGTTCGAGATGCTAATGGGTCAATGCTTGCGAAAACCCAAAAGTGAACAGTCATTAAGTGAGAAAATACAATCAGTAATATACATTCAATTACAGTGAGTAGAGGAAACGTAACCACTGTGAGCTAAATGAAGACTAAACTGTCAAGATAAGGCTCTACTGGTCTTAATCATTCCTTATAATACAACCAGAACAGTTTATGAACTGAATGGAAGAACAAACCCCTGAAAGGAATGACAAAATAATATAAGAACTAATTTAAAATCAAGTTAAATATGACACACTAATCTCAACATAAGGGCCTATTTGTCCAAAAGTTCAAACATTTATTAAACATTGATGAGCTGGATCCTAACAGGCAGAGAGATGGTTATGTTATGAAAAGGGTCACCTCCTTTAATGAATACGTTGTGGCCTGCATATTAAGGCTGCATGTCATCCCAGTGTTTCATTTAAACGATATACAGTACAAATTCACACAAAGTTCATAGTCTTATCTAATGTGTACTTGAAAAGCTATTATTTTTGTAACAGCATAAATGTGATTCTAAGTAACATATTTTAAACTGACAGCAAATTCTTCTTTCTGACCTTCCCCGCCTGGAATCTTCAGGAAATGTGGTTAAATTCCTGTCAAAATAACATTACCTCAAGTGGTCCTTTTATAATCAGCAACCTCTCTCATCTCCCACTCCAGTCCAGTCATCAAAAGGGAGAAAAGGGTTAAAAATAAGGTAGAGCCTTGTAAATTCCAGCTACACTGTGTTTCGTTTCACCACTTTCTTCTTCTTTCTTCACATTTAATTTCATCTGCAATAATTCATTACTGGATGTCTTCCACATAATTAGCAGGATAGAGGCCTATTTTTCCATCTTTGAGCCGACCTTTGCACCAACCCTGATCATCTTCCTCACCAATTTTGGTAAATTCATCTCCTAAAAAAACAAGGAGAAATTAATGTGTTAACAGTATTAATCGTAATTATTTTGTTTGAGTTTTTACTTTCACTCCATGTTCGCTAGGTACCCGCTTTGAAGCTCAGCTCATCCTGCTCCTGTCCTTCATAGTCATACAGTGCTTTAACAGGTACGGATATGACTGGAGACGACGGCTCATCTTCAAACGGATTCCCATCACCGTTGGCAGAGAAAGGGTTACCACTCGTGTCTTCATCTGACCAGTCCGCACTCTTCTCCATACTACCAACACTGGACAGACAGACAAAAGAGCTGCTTAGAAAGTTTATTTACATGTCAGGGCCACACACATTGACGGGACAATCCAGCATGCCAGGCATAAGCAGGAACAAAAGAAAAGTATACACGACACCAAGTACAGTCACAACTCACAAAAAGCCTGAACGCATTTGCAAATACACTGATTTATCCTGCAAACAGCTAGTTTCAGTTTTAAATAAGTGGAAAACATGCTGTGGTATTGCATCAAAGCTACAAGGCAAGCGTTCAGGCAGCATGACAAAGGGTCTTAAAGAGGCTTTTAAAACAAGAGCTTCAAGTGAAAATATATATGACGCTAAGAAACAACAAAACATGAAAACATGTAAAAAGGCACATGAACAATACAGTAACAAGGCAAAATAAATCATTGTTGTGAATGCATGATTGGAGTTTAGCCTCAACGGCCAACAGAGGGAGCCATGTAAACACCACACAGAACTCAGCTCTGACAAAGTTAAAAAAAAGAATGCACACCAGCACAAAGTCAAATGATTTACAGTCAGATCTGTTCACATGTGCAAATCTACTGTTAACACTGGTTTAATTGCTGTTTACTTCTGCCATTAAGTGGATATTTGAGTTTTTTTATGCCAATAAAAATGCAGCGTGATGCCCAAAGGCTGAATTCATACATTTGTTTCTCAGTTTTTTGATTAAATGTTTAACATGTTTGACTGCCTGGTCACAGTAAGAAAACTGACTGATTGATGACATACATGTGTACAAGTGTGTCAATATTCAGATCTGACTGTAAGACAGAAACATTCTGGATCCCCCCCCCCAGCAGAGACATGCGCCCCATGCGCATAACGTAAAGTTCAGAAAGACATGGCACTGTTAGGAATGAAGGACAGACACACATTGGCTCTGTGTGTATGCCATCCCAATGACCATGCATAGCAACACAACAACCTGTCACCTGAAGGAGGAGAGAGAGGAAAGAAGGGAGCAAAGTAACTAAGACAAAGTAATGGCAGGAGACGAGGCACGAACGGCAATCCACGGAGCAAAGACAGATAAAGAAAGGTGGATGGAGTGTGTTCGCCTGTTCACCAACTTTTTTATTTCCTCTTTATTCACACTGATGTGGTTGACTGTGGTCTGTTGCTCCTCAGCTATTTCCTCTTCCTCATCCTCATCATCATCGAATGGATTTGAGCCCATTGGTGCTGTATTAGTGGGTACAGCCAGGCTAACAGCGTGGGGCACAGAGTTGTGAGTTGTTGACATGAACACACACACAGACACACACATACATAAATACTGAATGACAAACCGAGACAAGGATGAAACAAGCATTTTTAACTGCAACTGATATTCTGAGCAACTATAATATTTAATTTACAATGAAGCAACAGAGAAATATGAAATGTGAACATGACATACGAGTTGAAATGTTCCTTCACGTTCACTAAACCCTCCACTGAACAGCTATTGTCCAGCTGTAGCTTAACAAATATAAAAAGGCGGGGCAGGTCTGCCAGTCTTGGGATTTCACCACACTACTGTTATTATGCTAAGGTGGTGTGCACTTAGTGCATATACATGTGCTTTATACAAAATCAAGCTGAAATCAAGGAGCTATAGTTTCAAAAACTGAATTGCCAGCAATAAACCAGTAATTATTATATTTATGTGTAATAATATGAATTATTATTACAAATAAATTGAGGCAATTATGTGTGATAGAGGACAAAGGTATTGCTGGTAGGTAAACACAGATATAACCATAATAGAAAAACCAACAGGTCCATAATTAATTCAAAGCTATAAAAACCTGACAGACACTTCCTGACTCAAATATCGAACACTGTCAGCTCTGGGCTGTCTATAGTAGGTGCGAAATCTTTGTGAAGAAGTTACACAAGGACAATTTACTTCCTACCATTGTGACTTTCTGAGTCAAGGGACACAATTTGCACTAGACCAGTATCAGAGGAAACACAAGGTTTCTACTTCATGTTTACAGAATTAATGGACCATGAACATCAGCAGTTATCAGTTGGTCCTTGAGCATGTCAAGCGAAGAAATGTCAACGCCTTTGTTTGAATAGTCATGCCAGGCACCCTGAGTAGAGCCTGAGAAGTTATTAAACCAAACACTGCTCTAGTGGGCGTATGGCACAATGTAACTGTGGATGGTTTTTCAATCAACAAACTATCTTGACCTCAACTATTTAAAGATCTTTGGTACCGTGTTATCCTGTGGGTCTGTTAAAGTGTGTTAAACCCATGTTCATCCAGGTTTCAGATTTCAAATGAGGGAAAATAGTTAAGTGGATAACAATGACGGCTGGCCTTCAGATGCTGAATAAAAAAAACAATTGCAACTACAATCACATGAAACACCAACCTTCACTGTGAAGTGTGTTTTTGATCTGAAATCAGAGCTCTGTGACTACAGAGGTAAACATAAGATTGACATCTAAAATCCAAATTGCTTTACATTTAATGTGTTAACCACAGTGCACAAAATCAGGTTTAATTTTAACTGTTTTTATGTGCATTTTCCATTTGCACATAAGAAAAAAAACAAACAGTGGAAACACTGGAAATTCCAAAAAAGAATAGTGAATGAGCAATAATGTGTGAAATAGCGTAACACCAGCATTCACAGTAGAGATGAAAAATAGTGACAGATAAAAACAGACGTATGTGATGAGTTTAACACTGCTCAAATTATTATTATTAGAAATACCACAATTTCAAATCAAGCTTTTCACATTTGTGTCACCATTTAAGCTTTCGCTGGAGATATTTTACAACATCATCTTCTCTTCTGCAATAGTTTAAAGCCACTATGACAGAACAACAATGTCCAGTGTGTGTGGTGGTTGGGGGAACAGCACACCAGTTGACTCTTCCAAGTTCATAGGTCAAATACTTTCCGTGCCTAACATTCCCTTTGTCAACTCCTCTACACACTCCTCGAGTGCTCTCATGATTTCTGCATACACACCACCTTCGATGTTTGTGTAAGGGCAGACAGCAGGTGTTTGCACATTAAATTATGGTAACATCATTACCAAGTTGCAAAGGAATGTGAAGAGTTATTACACACTGCTTACATACGCGATAAGACAAACACAGTCAAGTAACTGTGACTCAGATCTTTACAAATTCATCTCTGTGTATGATGTGTGATCTTAATCAGCTGTGTTCTGCTGTTTCCAATAACTACTCTTACGTCCTTATGTTGTTGCCACAACACTCTAGACACATCTCTCTGCAGGGACAAATAACTTCTTATCGTATCTCAGCTTAGAGAGATGACATCATGTTATGACAAACTTAAAAACACTAAATTCAATTACATCATCAGAACCAATGATTAAAAATAATGCAATTACTGTTGGTAGACAACCAGGTTTCTATGCTCACATTGTGCTTAAATATCTATATATATATATATATATATATATATATATATATA
>JAUBNQ010000015.1:11452269-11471166 GCA_032353495.1 Ctenopoma kingsleyae
TGCACAGTAATGTATTTCAGAAGTTGCTGCTGAGATGTAAATATCGTCTGAACACTGCAGATTTGCATAAATGAAAGTGGAAGAGAATAAATGAGAGAGCAGGAAGTAGAAAGGAATTCCTATATGTGTCTCACCTCCCAAAAGCTGTCACTGGAGACATCAATCACTGAGTCATCGTAGGAGCCTGACATTGCTGCTGCCCTATGTTACACTCAATGTGTAGGGCCTAGAGGAAACATAAAAAAAACAAATTTACTATCAGAACAGGTTAACATAATTACCACATTATTTTAGTTTTCTCTTTGTTGAAGATGTTCAGAGACTCGTTTGATGTGGTTTGATAACTGAGGCAGCAGGTGGTGTTTTAAGCCATTTCTATAACCTCACCACCCTTAACACACAACAAACTCAAACCACAGTGGTTGCTAGCAGCACATAGTCTCAGATCAGCTATATATGTATGTGTGTGTGAGAGTCTGCGGGTGTGTGTGAGTGTGTTTCAGACAGAGAAAAAGAAACTCAAGAAGCACACAGCGGGTAGCTTCCGTTTCCTTCACACTGGTTCGACAGACAGTCCTCTGTTACCCCCTTCTCCCCCTCGTTTCTCCTCAAGTCCATCATTTCAAACTCAACAGCTCCCCAAACAGTCTCTTTATTCATCCCCTCATTTCTCTCCTCCATCCTCTTCCCCCTTGCTCTCTCACTCTGCCATGTGGAGCCTCTTCTCTCTCAACAGTGATCAGATCTTGTAACCAAATATATGCAGACTGTGGGTATGGCCAGCTGAGACAGACTGCAGCTGACACCTAGCATCAGAATGTAAATGCTTCTCAATTCACCACTCGAGATCAGATTTACTTTCCAGTTTGGATTCAACTGCATCTCAGAAAATCGCTACTAAGAATTCTGTCTGCAACTTTACTTTACTTGGCAGATGTTTTTATCCAAAGACACAAGCAATTACCATTCGGGTTCTGTAAATTCTGAGTTACTACAAACTAAGAGCCCTAATAAGACCCAACTTGTCAAGATAAATAACATGCTAAGGACTGTTAAGTGCAAGACAATTTTTTGTGAATGTGTGTGTGTGTAAGACTCATTTGAAATACTTTTTAAACAAGTGAGTTTTCAAATGTTTTTTTAAAGGTGGTTATAGTCTCAGCTAGTCGAATGGAGCAGGGCAAGTTATTCCACCAGCCAGAGACAACAAAGGAAAATGGACTTGATTGGGATTGGAGACAAGAGGAAGAGGGAATTAAGGGCAAAATCAAGACTGTACTTATCTGTATTTTCATATACATATGTATCATTCAAACATCAATAGTAGCTAGCAAAATTCCTACCCCTAATTTGTAGCTATCCACTTGTGATCAGATTGCACAAGATGCATTTTAGTGCCAGCTGTGAACAGGGCCCCTTTCAGTTGAGTGAGACAGCGAGAGGATGAGGATTGTTGCTCTGTGCGTGTGTGTGTTGGTCAATGGTCAGTGGCCCGCGCCTTCCAGGGCAGGACTTGGATAGAGGAAAGTATTGTGGTCACTGCTAGCTGGGGATGCAAATGAACAATGCTCCCTTTAACTGCATTTGTAGTTTACAATCAGGTCAGTCACACAGCTGAACACACACGCGCGCACACACACACACACACACACAGAGCAGCAGACACCAATAGATGTGTCACTATGTCTAGAGGAAAATCAAGTTTACTTTTATCAGAAACCCTGATGAATGGCAGCCCCAACAAGAAACTGTGTGTAGAGCATCCTGTATCCATCAAAAACTACAATAATAACATTATGATTCATTAGCTTGATGTTTCTTCTACATGACACATGATTTAAATTAAAGATTTAAACAACAATACAAATGAAGAACAAGATATCTGCAGCATTAGTAATGTGGACGTGAAGATCATACATGGAACAATTTAATGAGTTCATAATTTTTTTTAAAAATATTATGATAATAGGGTGTTTTAGTAATTTTTCAAGTAAAAAATAAAAAAAATCACTGGTTCCTCTTTCAAGTTTCAAGAATAGTTAACAGAACATTTCTTGGTTAATGAACCAGTGGTTAGACAAATCAAGTAATCTGCAGATGTCCCTTTGGCCTCAACAACACTGTGCTGGAAGTAAGAATTTTAAATGATTCATTGCTAAAATAACTGGCACATTGGTTAGTTACAGACCTCATAGTATTAAGCAATAGGACATATTACGGACGAATATTCTTGCAGCATTACGTTACAATATATTCCTTATATCATACTGAAATTTCCTGGCTATGCTTAAATGTAACTTGTCTTCTGTCAGATTCGAAATCATCTTGAATCCAGAAACTTTATTCATACCGAAATAGTACTCTTCATAAACAGAGCAAAAGTACAGAGTGTTCTGTTGGCTCAACACCTCAAAAGCATTAATGTTAAGGTTCTCCGTGGACCGCTGAATTCTCAAAGAGACAAGCAATCACATTAATCACTTATTAAACTGTGTGGACATAAGGATGAGAGCTCACATCTTAAAAATCACACATCCAGATTGGTGTTGCCCTCTTGTCCCAGCTGTCCACATTCCTAATTCACTCCCGCAGCACAGAGCGGGACACAGGAAACGAGCCACAAATATCTACTCTAAACATGGCAACAAATGACATTACTTTGACATCAAGCGCAGCCACCTACAGACAAACTTCAACCGACAACATGACCACTGGTGCATGAAAACTGTAGATTACACTGGTGACAACTTGGTCCTCTTTTGATACACAAGACAAAAGGATGAGATTGACATAGTCGGAACTAGACAATACATTTAACCAAATACAACACTCAAGCATGAAAACATCTATGCTATATTTCTGACTGTTGGTGCTTTTAGATATTTACACACTGGCATCTTTTGAGAAACAATCACGGGGTGACGTGAACCTTATAACTAGGCAAGTAAGTACTTAGATCTACAAATGATTTTCTAATCAAATAGTTCCACAGGCTAGATTTAAAATTGAACACAGTGCACAGATGAATGTAAAACAACTTTGTATGGCCAAAAATATTAAACCACAACAATACATAGGGAATTCCTTTACCACAGAAACATTTTCCAGGACTGAGGTAATCTACAGCAAACAGAAACCAAGGTCTGCACACCCTTGGTTCTGCAGGACGGGGGACTGTGCTTAACAATTGAACATGGCTTGACCCAGAACTGTAAACAATGCTGTCGACTAAGCCAAAGTCTGAAGTCCACTCAGTCAGTCACTCTGCAGGAGAACACTGGAAAATTCAACACTATGTGCTGCTATGCACAAGCAAAAAAACACATGGGACTGAGGGGAATATGTAGCTGTGAGATAAGACAAATTACAATCCGGAGTTGTGTTTTTGTCAATTAAATATATTAATACAAATATATACAGTATAATTTGCCCTTTCATGCCAATACATCATTTCATCAAGGCTGAAACTTGGCTGAATAAGGGTTATTGATTAGAAACTCAGAGATTACATAATTAAACACAACAATGATATCCACCAGCCGCTGATAAGTACTTATATAGTGCATGCTGGAATTTGGGTGCTGACAAGAGCATCAAGATACAAGTGAACAAATGCATTCCTTAATGCTACCATGCCTAAACTGAACCCAGGCAAGCACATTCCCACAGTCACTACTTATATAACCCATTTTACATACACACAATTTTATAGTCAAATTAGATTAGACTGTTCTAAAATAGAAGAAGGGTTAACAAATATGAACAGTTTGCTGATTTGTGAATTTGTCAGAAAGCAGCAGCTGCCAGCAACCAGTGGCTGGCTAAAGTGGGGAGGAGTTGCAGAGAGTGAGACAGCAAAAGCAAGCATGTGTTTTATTAAAAGCACATACAAGCTTACTGTGTTATGCTGCTGGAAATGAGAAGACCTGAGTCATGTTATAAGCAGCAGACACAAAATGCCAGTGACCTTTACAATAAGTGCAGAGCTGGAAAAATTGGAGATACACAAAGAAGATGCAACCAAAGGAAGATAAGGCTATGCAAATAGTTGGAAAGATGAAGGATCAAACACAGTTGTGTACGACAGTACATGCTAACAAACCACCAACAAAATTTCTATTCACCCTGTGTTTGTGTTTCTCACAGCGCTTTGGGATGTTGTCAGACAAATACAGTGTCATGAATGGAGCTGAGGAGCAGGAAACAACAGGATAAACAGACACAGAGATGAGTGCCTACACAGCTGACAGGCACATGCATGCCTCTGCTAAAGTTGTGTTTGTTTATGTTAGAGACTGAAAAATATAATCACAGTGTCAGTAGACCAACCTGTGTGGTACTTCTTGAAAAACAGCACGTAGACTTCATAAATAACTTTTTAACACATTTAATTCTTTGGGATGATTGTAATTGTGACTTGACAGTTTTCTTCTGAGTCCATCACTTCAAACTACAGCAAGAACACTGCCACGGCGAACAACTCATTCTGAGAAATGTGTGCAGTAAGTGGACTTTCTGAGGGATGCTGTGTCATATTTCCTTTGCTGGGACCTCCCAGTGTTTGTCACCTGCTGTCAATGTGTTGTCAACGTGCTTAAATGCTCAGTCTACTTAAGAAGGCATGACTTCCTTTGCCAGGGTTTTAAACACAGGTTCCAACAATTTCATCAGCCAGCTGTGTCTACTGAACATAAGAGAGAATTTATTCAATTTGTTTATTGCAAATCAGTCTCTAAAGTGAATGAGGATTGCAAATAACCATCATTTCCATAATTAATTAATTTGCAAACAAATTTTCAGATTAATCAATCTATCATTTGGTCTATAAAGTTTCAAAAGAGTGTAAAATGCTGATCAAATTTTCCCCTGTGATTCCACAAAATGTTTTATTTTGTCAAAGTAACATTCCAAAGGATAAGCCCAAGGGTATTCTGGTTACAAGCATAACCTGAGAACAGAAAACAAGAAAATCTTCATATAAGAGAAGCTGCAACATGGTGGGAAGTTTTAAAATAGCTTTAAAAAATAGCTGCTCTGTTAATAACACAGAGCTGATTAATTTTCTGTAAACTGCAGCTCTAAAATGCCTTAACTAAAATAATTATTAGTTGTAACACGTATCATGGGAACTAAGGGAAGAGAGTATGATTACATAATAAACAAGCTAAGAATTAATCAGCTATGGTATTCCACTTTGACAAGGTCTTAATCATATAAAAACTGCTGACTAGCTGTGTTTGTGTCAGTTTCCATTTCCATCTTTTGTTGCACAAAACGCCTGCAATAACTCAAAAGTGGGAAGGGCAGCAGAGCGGATCTATCCCCTAAATATTGCTTTTTCACAGCAAGACATTGCTAAACTCAGACTTGGCTATGCAAAAAAAAAATCTTTCTTCTTTCTTTCATTATTTGCTTCTTTCTCTATTGTTGCACGTGAGCTTGAAGGTCAGACGTTTCCATGGTAATCTTAAGTCCTGACCTTGACTTTCTTTCCCTGTCAGTCAATCACCTCTGCCCTCCTTCCTCATGTAGGCTCACAGCTGTATGGGACTGCTGTTCTCACAGGAATACTGATTTTTGACTGTGGAGCCTCTCTATTAGGGACTGCTCAGCTTTTGACAGAGCTTCACACTGTTAAGAGACCCCGAAAGCCATAGACATCAAAATCAACACCAGGTCAACTGTAGCCTCAATATAACTGACCAGTCCTCATGCTCAAAAGTCCCTTTTCCCATGGTCAGAGAAAAACAATGACGTTTGTTCCACACTTTCAGGCATTTTCCACTGGACATGCCAGCAGCATGGAGAGGAACATAATGAAGGGAAATACTGTAATACATGACAGGGAAGGAGAGATCCTGATGATACATGCAAATTCTGCAATGTTTTCCTGTCCTACATGCTGAGCAGCATCTCATGTTATGCTTTTAAAGCTGCAGATTAAAAAAAAAAAGCCATCATTGCAATTTGTCTGCTATGCACTTATTAACAAATTAATTCTTAAAGACATAAATCACAGACGTCACTAGTGCTTAAGGCATATAGAACTTTCAGAATTTCCTCTATTGTATTTATAATAATCAATCAGTAAGTTTTTTCCATCTCTCAATCATTTCAGCTCTAATATGAATGAAAAAAAAAAAAAAATTTGTCTATTAAGCACCTTAGTGGCCTTGCCTTCGTAATTTTTTTTGTTTTGTGAGTCCAAAGCCTAAAAATATTGAGTTTATCACCTTTGAAGATTTAAGGAAATAGCAAATATTCACATTTGAGATGTGGGTACCATTCAATCAATGACCAAGTTTATATTTCTGTCAACAGACTAGCTGATAGCTTAACTACATGTTTCATGCTATGAGAATAATAAATAATAAAAGATTATACTTTATTGATGTCCTTAGGGAAATTGTTGTTGGACATCTGCCAGACATGCAGCCCGACTTGAAATCAAGCCGCTCACCCTTGGGTTTGAAGACGACTGTTTTACCCACTGAGCTATCATACCGCCCCAAAACACACTATATACTGATAAACCAGATTTAGGAATTTCTTTGTGTCGTCAGATATGCGACAGTGTAAAAAAGGTCTGTTATCTCTGATCTTTGGATGGGAGTTCTTCGTACTGACTCATACCACGCTACATTTGAGACAGGACTTACATTACATCAGAATAGCTCTTGTGCCTTTTTTGGAGCACACATGAAGGAATGTGTGCTCCAATAAAGATCCCTCTAAATAGAGAGCAGTGCCTTCAGCCTAAATTGGAATATCCATTCTATGTTTAGCTTGGTTCTGTGACGGAGCAATCAGCTGCCCACCTCAGAAAAGAGGATCAGAACTTTAATTTCTGCTTTACCTTGACAACCCCACTCCTACACACAAACCACATCGGTAAAGTCATCCTTAAGGTTACTAAGCATGTCTTAATAGTCATGCTGCATGACTGTGATGACTGATCACTTCCACTGATTCATTACAATATCATGCGTATGAGCTCTTTTCCATCCTCATGGGACGGGCCAGGATCTCTTCTCCAAGTTTCACGTGGTTATTTAGAGCTGTGTCTTAACATGGACCTTGGACTGTCTAATAACCCACCAAATATATCGTTCTGTAAAAACAACTTAAATAAATGTTAAATGTTCATTACATGAGACAGGACTGAACTTAGCAGCTAACTGGCACTGCGCAAATTAAAAAACACTGAGTGAACAGAGCAGGCAGCTATGACCGCAGGACCCGACCTCTCTCCACAGACAATGATAAAATGATGTAATATTATGGGCAAACCTTGCAGGATGATATGACATGGACCAGGTGGCTATCTTTACTTGCGAAACCTGCCCCGCCCTTTATCACTCCCAGCCATGCCAACACTAGTCTATCCCTACAAAAGCTGAACCTCTAAAGGTAAAACGTCTTAAGATAACTTGCATGAAGTAACCTGGCTCAAAATAACCTACAGTCTGACATTAATTACAGTGGCACTTTGTAAACTACGACATAACGGCGCTAGCTTAGGTTAAGTTGTTGAAGTTTTAATATCCTGAAACAGCCAAGTTACTGCAACAGGGTTATGACATATAACGTTACAGTGAACTAGCTAAATTCCAATTTTACAACTTCTTACACATCTCAAATTGCCATTACTGTAGCTTTTGTTTAACTAATTGCTTGTATTATTTTTTATAATCACAAAAAGTAGCAACCCCCAACCATGATAAACTAACGTTAACTTTAATGTTAGCTCGTAGCTCTAACGTTAGCGAATTAGCTCTTCGCCTTTAGCTAAAAAGTTATAACGTACAGTTTAAAAGTATCGGTGTAAACTTACTTCAAAGGGCTGTTCTATTCCTCTTGAGAGTTTACAGTTATTTTAGAATTATTTATCTTCTTGGCTCCAGTTTACCGATCTTTTCGGCCGTTGTTCTGCGCCGCAGCGGCACCATCGATCGACTGACTGAAACAACGTCAGTTAGCTACAGTACGGCACCAAACATCCGGTTAGGATTTTCAAAATAAGACCAGAAGCAGCGCAGATTGCGTTTTATGACGGACAGTACAAACCGAAGTGTGTTTTTCTTACACTTTCTACCCAACTACATTTCAGAGGGAAATATTTTCCACTAGTTAGCCTAAATACAGACTGAGATTTTACATATACAATAAAACATATAATTATTTTATGAATAATGTTGCATAAAACAATATTTAATTAATTTATACCTAAATTGTTGATTTAGTTACAGATTGAGGTGAACTATGAATTAATAAATGAATATTGCAATTCAAGTGCCATACAGCTAAAGGTACTCCACGCACATGGTTTTACAAGACACTACTTACATTACAAACAGAAGCAAGCGGAGACAAAAAGCAAGGAAGCATATTAAATTAGATATAAACTGAACAAATTAAACATAAATTCCCTCACATACTGATGGTAGGCATATGCCTCCTGCTTTTTTGTGAGCATTTAAAAGTAGCTCCATATAGATCAACTATTACATTAAAATGATTCTCACATA
This sequence comes from Ctenopoma kingsleyae, assembly GCA_032353495.1. NCBI lineage: Eukaryota > Metazoa > Chordata > Actinopteri > Anabantiformes > Anabantidae > Ctenopoma > Ctenopoma kingsleyae. Next base: position 11,460,798 of record JAUBNQ010000015.1, read on the forward strand.
TTTATTAATCAGTAGGTCTTTTATTTAACATTTAATACAGTTATTATTCTAATTCTGATACTTAAAGTAGGTCTGCTGATAATAATATTACTTTTACCCAAGTAAAATTTTGAATACACGACTTTGCTTGTATTTCTTTCAATATAGGTATAAATATATGATATGTATATATATTATACTTCTGCAAGAACATAAAATGAGAAAAATCCTGGAATAATGTGGTAGTAAAGACAATTTACCACAACTATTTACTAAAGAAGAAAATATTTTTATGTCATCTAAATTTACCTGTTTCTGGATTTTCGTGGTGGATAAGCTCCACCGTGAAGTGTCAAACAAGTGTTAAAAATACTTACTGCGTGTAAGTACGTTGAGAACCACTAGAAACCGCAGTCAAAGACCTTCTATGTGCAAACATAGTTTTCCAATAAATCTGAATCTGTCTGAAAGCCTTTATTTTGAAATCGTCTTAGGTCCTGATCTTGCGCTATTTAAGGGGCGCGCCTGTCTGACGTCACTTCCCTTTGAAAACTTTTTTTTGCAACTTTATCCAGAGGCTCCCCACTGATTTTCAGCAAGAGGTCTGGGCACCTACCAAACCTGTGTTTCTAGTAATCACCCCTCTCCTCTGCAAAAATATACTTTTGTTACTCATGCAGAAACCACTGACCAGTTCTGTAATCTGAAGCAATATTTAATACTGCTTTCAAATGTACTGTTGTATATTTAAAATGTTATAATTGCTTTATCACATGCACATTGAGAGGATGAGCAAAAATATTTTTTCCAGTTAAACCTTTACACTGTAAATAAACTATTGTTGCTTTATTTAAAGGCCCAATTCAACTAAAGCACACAAAAATATATTTTCCGGCTTATCCATATTTTAAAATAATCATTATTTACTGTCAAGGCAGCACCAATATGTATATTTTATTAAAAGGAAGACAGAAACTTAAAAAGAAATTATAAATTCGTGAATCAGACAAATGTACTGCAAAGCTAAAAACAGAGATGTTTACATCATGTACACAACACAAGACCAAACCACAAATAACAGAACCAGCAGTAGAAGTCTAGACTAAGTCTACATCAATGCAGGTCTTTATTTGGTATCTGCTGGATATACCTCATTTGTTTATTTCATTACTCGGTAAATTTGCTCTCTAGCAAAGGAGGATGTGTACATCTTGCTGCCCAGTAATAACTAATATGCATCAGGTGGTTTGGGGAATTTGTTTAGCGATTGAAGACCAACATGTTTATGTCTTACACACTTTGATAAGCTACTGTTCCACACGTTTAACCTGCTGCAGGTCCAAGGAAGTGAGGTCATGGTGGTGAGGGAGTGTCGAACAAAGTCAAGGAACAGTGCCATGCAGAGATTTACTTCACTGCCGTGCTAACAGCAAAAACACAGGAATAAAGGTCATTTGCCCTTTGAAGGATTGACCTCTGATTAATCTACACTCCAGACAGATTAGATTCATCAAAGGCTATAGGGCCCCTTACCACAGTGCAGTGACAAGAAACACAAACGCCTTTCTCCATTCTTTAAATAAGTTAAATATTATAAAATAAAATAAAAAACAAATAGAGTTCTGTATGTTATTTTAAATGAAGTAGCAACAAACATTCAGCATATAAAAGCAGCATTTAATGTCAAAAAACACGTAATGGGTAGGGCTGAGCAATATTGTTTCATCATTAACAACTTGATTGAATTACAAAAATGTTTTGTCTGAAACCCCATCAACACCTTCCTGTCACCCAGTGACAAAAGACGCCCATTGTTTTACAGTAAATTAGAAGTTGTTTATGATAATTATCACAAACTTTAGCCTTGTTTACTGACAGAACCATGTTTTTGTCAGACATACTGACAAAAACATGATCAAACTGATAAAATAACCCTAAACATTGCTAGTTAAAAGCTGCATGAGCAAATAAAAAAACACAAACATATATTATTATGTGCAATGTTTTCCCAATACCGTTCAGCCCTACATAAATGTATTAAAAAGTACATTTACTCATCATCAGTGTTTCAGCATCAATATTAATTATTCAGCATGAATATTTCAATAGTTGCAAGAAACAAACAATTGATAACAAATGCATACATTCTCAACACTTATTACTATTTAGGGATTTTAGATGTGCAGGAGATATGTCAATTGTCCAAATCAACAGGCAAGAAAAATAAGGTAATAAAGTGCAACAGGGTTCAACACTGAATACAATCAATCTTAAAGAACCTCCCCTCACTGCATAAACATACTGATAATGAACATAGAAAACAACATTAAATTCTGTTTCTATATTTTAATGCTGTAAATCCTCAAAGTTAAGAACTTCCAATCAGTAAATTATATCAGTATACCTATAGTTAGCTCTTTCGGCAAACCTCTTCATTTCCATACAGTCTATCTCACAGGAGCCCCTTCTTTTTAGCACCTGTGTAGTCAAGTTAAAGAGAAGAATCTTTTTCTTTCTGTCATTAGTTTTTTGGTGTAGTTTCTCTCCTTGTCCATAGGGCGCTTGGACTGGAGTGGGACCTGCTATTGAGACACTGCATGTGATATTGGGCTTATCTGAATTGACACCTTTAAGTCCACCAACATCATTTCTACAGTTTTAGCTACTCATTCATACAAACAGCCACAGACTCCAGTGTGACCCACTACAGCAGTAGGTTAGTTGTTGTCACTCGTGCATCAGTCAGTGACAGGTGGAGGGAGAGAGCAGTCCTCCATTAAATAGTTCGGCTAAAAAAAGTTTGAGCGCTTCTTTTTATTTCACGTGCCCCACTGGTGGCCCCTGTGATGTCATTGAGGGACCAGCAATATCAGCTCACTTCCAGGTGGCAGCAGCGGGGCGAACACCTGCGCTCCCCTTGGCGCCCTTTGATCCCAGCGACTGACTTGAGCGGCTCCGCAGATCACGTTCGGCATTCTCGCTCTGCGCCTGCTCCTCGTCGTAACTGGTGACGCACAAAAGAAATGAGAGAGGAGTAATGTAATAAAGAAAACAATGTTAGGAAACTCCTGTTGCCCCTCTGCTTTGTACAGCTTAGTTTAGCACTTATGTGACCGTTTTGTAGCACTGTAAGCTGTAGCTTTTACATAGATGCTCAATGCAAACAAAGTGTGAAAGCTCTATCTACTGTCAGTTGACCTGAAGTATGCCCCACTGGTAACGGGTCTACATCACAGCATTAACCCTTTGATAGCTCAGTTGGTATAGCAGAGGCGTGTAGTGGAAAAAACAGACATCCTTAAGTCACTGGTTCAAATCTGGCTTGAAGGACAGAATTTTGGACCAATAAGCTAAAATTAGGTTTGTATAAAATACTTCCTCTACAGATATTTTAGGAAACCAACTTTTTACCTGGGTCAGATAATTCACTGAGAACTGTTTGTCAAGTAAACAGCAGTTGCTTAGAAGTCCCCTTGTGCTAAGCAGATGTTGTTTGTTTTAACAGATGCAGTTTTTCCAAACTGGATTTACACAGTGAGCTAAGAATCACTGCCACAACAGAGCTCTTCTCATTCAACTCTGCCAAACATAACCACCATGTTTTCCATCATTAGCAGCTGTTTTAGTAGTTTCCCAAACTCCTTTCCTTTCTCCATTCATTTAAAAACAGTTTCTTTGAGCCAGGATTTCACCAGCAACCTAAGCTCTATAAACTAGTCAAAGACAGACAAGATAGAGAAAAGTCTCTAGATTTGAGGATGTCCATTATATCCACTACTGTGATCCACTCTACCAACTAAGCTAATGAAGGTACACTTTTGTACACTGTTGTGACACTGTTTCGCTGAGGTTGCGGAGTGTGTCTAAATGTCTAAATTTCAGGGTCACTCACAGGACTTGATAGTTGCCCAGGGCCTCTCGGGGTGGACTGCGATTCCAGCGGCAGTCTGGGATGTCCCCGTTGGGCGTGACAATGTTGAGGGTGTCATTGATGAGGTTGTACTTCAAGATGCGGTCGTTAGCTGTGCTGGAGGTCAACGAGGGAGAAGCATTAACCTGAAGAGCACACACGCATAAAAAGGTATTTAAGCTCTAGATAGGATAAATTTGGTTTCCAAAGCCTAGTAACATACCGTGAGAGCCAAACATGCACAAGCACATTGTTTAATTTCCACCTATCCCCATCTAGAAGCTTTTATCAGGCAGCAAATATAGCTGCTAATGGACTATAACAGCTGTGCCCATATGTAGAAGAACATTTGGTACCCACTGGAACACTGTGATGGGTGCCCAAGTGGGGTACTGGCATACTAGTATAGCTACTGTACAGGTCTAACTAAAACAGAGGAAGATGAAGGAATAATGAATAAAAGTCTTCCTAACTAAATTTGTGAGACACATTTGTCTGGTCTGTCACTGAAGGCATTTATGTCCTACAATCAAGGTGGTGTCGACCAAAATAGATCACTCTAGGCAGCTATGTGTGTCTGTGAACAGAAATAGTTCAGACGTAGCCTGAAACCCCAGCAACTCATTATACAGCTGTTAAAATGAGCGCAGTACACGATGACAGACACATAATAAGCAGAATGTAAAAAAAAAAGAAGGCAAAAAGGTAAAGGTTTTAAGGTAAAAACCAGCCAGAAATGCCAGTCTATATATATCACCCTGTATTGATACATACTCAGTTATCCCGGTCGTTTTGGCTTGAATAATGCACAGAATGGGTTAAAGACACACTTTCAGCACACATTTGAATAAAGAGACTCACACATCAGAACATACACACACAAAGATCTACTTTAACTCCAGGACATTTAAAACTCAACAATAAAAGGAAAGAAATGTGGCATCCCTGTACAAATGTATTAAGTATATCTGGGATAAGTAAAATATTTAACTGCTGGAAATAGGGTAAGAAAAAGTTTTGCCCATTCTTCTTTGCAAAATAGTCAGATTGGATGGAGAGCATCTGTGAACAGCGGTTTTCAGGTTTTGCCACAGATTCTCAATAGGATTGAGGTCTGGACCTTGGTCTTCATGATGCTGTTTGTTCACTATTGATCTCTAACAAACCTCTGAGGCCTTCACAGAACCGCTGTACTCATATACTACATACAATACTTTTTTCTAGGCACTGTATGTATGTATGTAGGTAAATGTAGGTACTGTATATTTGTCATAACTCCTCAGGTTTAATTACTCACCTCAATAAGCCATGGCTTGAGCTTGTCATCAATAATGATGTCATACCCGTAACATTCAAAACAGTGCTTGTCGTTGTTCATCACAGGCTGGGAGTAATGAGAGACAGAGATCTAATTAGACAGAGTAATGGCCCAATCTGTGTTGTGATATATGGGAAATGTTTTATATATCAAAGAGTGATTCAGCAGGGAATGATGTTACCAAATAATCAAAGTAAAAATATACCAATGAACATAACTATTGGTACCATGTGCGTCAAGGCCTTAGAGGGGAAGTGGATCACTTAGTAGAAAAGGGAAGTGTGCATTAAGTTGAGTGCAGTGTTGTGGGAGAAACAGCATTACCACATGAGGTGGCTTTGCAGCTGTGTGCTCAAAAGTGTTAGCTGTTATCAGTAAAGACTGAAAACCAAAAACAGCCTCTCAGCAGGAACAGAGTAAAACACAACCACTGGACGTTTCAACACGTGTGGTTTAATTGTTTTTATACTGTATGACTGAAGCACTAGAGTTATAAAAAGATCAGTCAGCAGAGGTCACATATCTAAAACAAGGCTGGTTTATGACATTTAGGAGACACATAGATGGTTCTCACAGGACAAAACCTTATGTAACCTTATCCTGTAACACTTAAGATACACAATATCTTTAGTGAGGCATTAATTTAGTTTAATTAGTTTAATTCGGACAACATCTTAAAGTGTTTCTGTGATGTAAATCAACATATAAGAGTAACTGTCAGATATTTTGGACATCTGAAAAAGAAAAAGATAATCACGTCCACTTACAGCCACAGCCTTCAGGGACTGCACCACGATCCAGTGGATCTGATCAAACAGTCGGCCGGTCACATCTTTCCCTCTGGTGCTCTCTAGGTACAAACGGAGGTTACTGACCGTCCACTTGCCTCCATGAACGTGGTTGTAGTCGTCCTGCATTAAAGTTACACAGTCTAACTGGGATTATTGTTGCATGTTGTATGTTTTGAATACTAAACAATGTACAGATCAACTTCGAGATATTTTTACCTCAAGTGTCTTTATCAGTGAGGATGTAGTCAGCAGAAGTTATATAACTTTATAAGTGAAACTATACAGTAGCAGTTGACAAAAGAAAATATAACCCTTGCTTCAATTTAAAGGTTCACTCCACCTATTTTAAGCATAAACTCCAATATCCTCACCATAAAGAGTACTTAAGTAGCTCTGATGGAGCTTTCTAAAGTCTAACGACTCTAATCATACTTATAACTTGTATTATGGGAAATGTAGGATCCATTGTTTTGGGAGTATGACTCATACTAAGAACTAAAAGTCAAAAAAGCATGATCTATGCCCAGCTTTATGGTGGAGAAATACTGAAATGGTGGAATACCCCAATAATTTCCAATATAACCTCTATCTTGCTTACCGACACTGAATGCAGATTTTACATTCTCATAATAATGGTAGTGCTTTTTTATCACATGAAATATTCTGTGTTGTCCTACTAGCTATTCCACATATGATATCGACTTACCCCGTGTTTTTGGATGGCCACATTGGTGAGGTGAACAAACATGTTGTCCAGTTCACTTGTACTAGGAGTGTACTTGACTGTGCAGAACCTGCAGAAGCCCAGCTTGTACCTGAGAGTCAACCACAGAGAGCTCAACAAATATTTAATACTATAAAACAGATGTCATATTTACAGTCATACTGGCTGCATAAAAGATTTACAAAATTATTTAACACATTACTACTATTAATTAGTTACCAAAATATTTCATTTCAACAGTCAATTTCAATTGAATTTTATGTCTAACTTGCTATAATATTAGTAAACAATTAAACAACGACTTACATGTAGCATTTCAGAGGCCGATAGGTGGTCACCAAGACATAAAGACGCAGGTCAAACTTCTTCCCTCCTATCAGCAGAGGATTGTCGATGTACAGGGAGATGACATATGCTTCCTTACCACTAGATGCTGCTACAAACCTGGGGGTAAAAGGCACAGCAGCAAAGCGTCAGCAAATGAAATCCTCAGTGCAAACTGATGGTGAAGAATATAATCAATAACTTTTTCATTTAATACATGGATGTTAAATACTTATAGTAAATACTAGAGTTACTAGAGTACTAGAGTAAATTATACAGCTTTTTATGTTAAACTATATAAAGCAGGTTACTTCACTATAATCGTTGGGTCTACTTCACTATTATTTGCTTTTCAGTATGTTTTTACCATAAAATATCAAGATTCAAGATTCTTTATTTGTCACATGCATAGTTATACAAGTACAACACACAGTGAAATTAAAAAATTTAAAAATATAATCGAAAAGCAGAAAATACAAACATATTACATAAAAAGAAACCTTATTAGAAGGTTTTCCTGGCTGTAGCAGTGTTACGATGATACGTTCAGTAACTCACGAGGAGGTGCGGCTGTCTCTCGACCACTTTTTGATCTGGGACAGTTTGTTGATGAGGAAGATGCCTTTTCCCTGGGCTTTCCCGCAGGGCTTCATGATCCAGGTGCTAGATGGATTCTTACGAAACTCCTCCACAAACAGATTGTAGTCTGCCGGAAGCATGAACGTCACAGGAACAAAATCTGCACAAAGCAATGAAAAAAAAGTAAAATATGACCAGCTATCAGAAAACAGAATGTCTCAATATGTTTTGTAAGGACAGGTATAAGTGTGTATTTCTACACTTCACATAGTGCTCTAATAGGTACCAAGATAGATGTATTTTCCATTATCATCCTTCTCTGCCAGCGGGCTGCCTTCCTTCTCCAACTCCTTGCGGTAGCGTTTGATGTTCTTGATCATCAGATCCTTCCTCGTCAGTTCATAGTGGTTGGGGAAGTGGTTCACCATCTGCTCATCTGACAGGCGGTAGCCGGTGTCCACGCTGAATACGTTCCTGATGGTCTGGATACTCATCCTACATGAGGAGGCACATGAACATGCATTATGGTGATCTAAAGAAGCTGGAGCCAGCCAATTTGTGTGGTGATCTGATTAGAAAACCTTTTATAATGATGGTAACACAACTGAAGACTTTTCATGAAAAACGTGGACATTCCTGTGTGTGTCCAAACTGGTTGTGTATTATATGTATTGAATAGCTGCTGTTACTAGATACTTCAAAAAATATACAGTAAAAACATGCAGTTTTGGTTGACTGGTGACCATGAACAATGTTAAAGGAAAACTAATGGTTCCTGACATTTTGGGCTAGTAAAAAAAAAGTTTCAAATGTCTTGAGCACATTATGTTTCTCACATGGTGTATTTTACATATCCCTCTAAGGCCCAAACATAAAAAATACTTTTTTAAAAGCTAAATATCTAATTATTAATACAAATTTGTGTAGTGGAATGACTAACACTTATTTTAGGAACCTGAATACTTCTTCCACCTTTGCCTATTTATATGAAACTTATGATGAGCTGTCTTGGGAACTATAGATGAAAAACCTACCAGTAGAAATTCCAGTCCTCGTTTTCTGTCACTTGAATCCATTCTCTTTTCTCAAAGTTGTTGATGAGCACTGACTTTTCTATATCTGTCACCCACTTCACCTTACCGGCCATGGTGCCTCCCACTAGGGTGGAGCACAAAACAACAGGTAAAAAAAAACAGATAAACATGCAGAGAGGACTCAAGACAGGGCAATGCACAGAAAAAAGCTAAATGCATGCTGCTATTATACATCAAAACATAATGCATTGCCTCTATGGATTTCTATTTAGTCAGTTACCTGTAAATCGATGTCAGGAAACAGCCAGTCATCAGCATCAGCTAGCTGGGATGGCTCCGTTAGCAGGCTGCTGAATCCTCCCCGGACTGCTGCAGAGACTGGGCGGGCATCACCCGGTCAGCCACACAATCTTGTCAGACTGTCGTTTGCGAAACTCACAGAAAAGCACAACGACAGGGAGGTTTGTTAGCATCACCATTAGCTAAAGCTAACCACCAAGCATTTATTGAGTGTTAGCAGTTTTCTTGCTAACAAGCTACATTTATTGATCCAGGCAGGCGTCGTGAAGCTCGATACGGTGAGGAAACGCCTACCACTGTCAAACTACTCTTCACAATAAAAGTGTCTATTATTGAAACGTAAGTGCATATATATGCGATAACCATATTTAATTTAATTTTAAGGAGAATATATATTAAAATATCTCAGAAAAAATAACCAAACGACGCCGTTGTGGTCTTGTCCTCATCAGGAGAGAAACCTCACCTAGCAACGGAGGACGCGATTGCGTCATTGCGTGGTGTCATTGCCAGCACGCACCAGCAGGGGTCAGTGTCGGGTTACTGAAACTAATCACTAATTATTGTAGGAGAAAAACATTTCCTGGTAAGTAATGTGATTTTTGATAGTAAAAAGAAAACTATTTATATAGTATTTGTATTCGATTGGTCTTCTTTATTTCTGTTTTTAGCACCGTTAAACATGAATGGCTGGGTGTATGTTTGCCCTACCTTAACACACCACAAGTCATCTTTAAAACCATTGTTATTTATGCATTGTTTTTTGATATGTTTGGTATGCAATGCATATGAATACACACATGATAGTCGGGTTACCTGTAAAACGTTAGTACACCAATTTCAAACTTCAACTTCTGTGGATAAGAAAATATATCAAAAATTTAGTTAAACTTACATTTCTTGGACATTATTACATTCAGTCATACTGTGTGCTGGTAAAATGAAAAGTACAGGTGTTTCCTTTATTACTAGCCATAGGTCTTTGATACATAGACCTTTATTAGAAGTTCTTAAACTGAATAAAAACAGAGTTGCTACAAAGTTGTTGCTACATAAGTAGGTCAACAAATCAGATAAACATCGTGCAAATGGATGGAACAGGGTGAGTGTTTTGTGATAGTTATGTATTACTGTTAAAACAGGTATAAAAGTAATCTTGTATTAAAAAAAAACATATGGTGAACCAAGTACTAAGGACAGAGACAGTTGAAAAACAAAACTTACCGTTTTTAACATGTTTTATCACATTAAAAAGATAATAAAGATAATAAAGATAGATAATAAATAAAATTTATGCCCAGGTGTTTTCACAGTTTTGTTTGTATACATATATATATAACACATTACTTGCATAAAAGAACAATAAATCAATGGGTAGATCAATAAAACAGTTTCTATGTTATGCAACTT
>JAUBNQ010000015.1:11479532-11493597 GCA_032353495.1 Ctenopoma kingsleyae
GAGGGGGAAGAATGCTGAGTTGCATCCCAAGAACACCATACCCACTGTGAAGCATGGGGGTGGAAACATCATGCTTTGGGTCTGCTTTTCTGCAAAGGGGACAGGACTGCTCCATATTAAGGAAAGGATGAATGGGGTCATGTATCATGAGATTTTGGGCAAAAACATCCTTCCATCAGTGAGAGCACTGAAGATGAAACGTGGCTGGATCTTCCAGCATGACAATGATCCCAAACACACTGCCCGGGCAACGAAGGAGTGGCTACGTAAAAGGAATTTCAAGGATCTGGAGTGGCCTAGCCAGTCTCCAGACCTCAATCCAATAGAGAATCTGTGGAGGGAGTTGACAGTCCGTGTTGCCCAGCGACAGCCCCAAAACATCACAGCTCTAGAGAAGATCTGCATGGAAGAATTGGCCAAAACACCAGCTACAGTGTGTGCAAAGCTGGTGAAGACCTACAGGAAACGTTTGACCTCTGTCATTGCCAACCAAGGTTACATTACAAAGTATTGACCAAATACTTATTTTCTGCACCATCATACAAATAAATTCTTTAAAAATCATACAATGTGATTTCCTGGATTTTTTTTTACATTCTGTCTCTCACAGTTGAAGTGTACCTATGATGAAAATTACAGACCTCTCTCATCTTTTTAAGTGGGACAACTTGCACAATTGGTGGCTGCCAAATACTTTCCTGCCTCACTGTATCTCTATTAACTACAGTAGCTACGTCCCAATAAACACATTTTCCATTTCTGAAATAATGAAATGCTTTCTAGTTTAAATTCTGTCAAAAATGACATTATCATCATCTTAAATTGATAGTGCAAATTCAATCAGACAAGTTACAGTGGCAGAATTCTTGCCATTTACTTTAAAATGTTCAAATGCGACATAAAAATGGTGGTAATAAAACCTCTAGTGACTAAGCAAAGAGCACACTGCACCTCCAGGTGTGACGGGTGTCATCAGGCGGTTCAGCTGCACGTTCCAGTGCCGTACATGTTGACTGGCATTCCTCAGCTTCTCCTGAACCTCCTGCAATGAGAGGATAAAAGTGGTAGCGCCTCCTAGTGTCCTAGAGTATGAGTTAAACCTACTTCCCTTCTGAGCTGATCAGAACACAAAGTCTCCTTCTCACCTCCAAGTGCTGGTGGCTCCTCTGGCGAGATGCCTGCAGATGCTGGAGCTCCTGAGAGGCCGAGTCGAGGGCTGAGGGAGCATCCTCGTCTGTACTGCCATCTGAGGTGTCCTGTATAGGGCTGATGCTCTGCATGACTTTCTGTTGCTCCTGCAGGAGCTGGCACTGCTTCTTCTTCTCCTCTTCAGCCTGTAGCAACCTGCAAAAAGGGGGGAAAAAAAAGGCAGGAAGCAAAAACTAAAATCGAGCACCTACAAATGTATGACCATGACATGTGCATGCTAGTGGCCTTGAAACAATGTGATGTTAATTAATACACCAGCTGCCTAAGTTTGCTACCTCTCCAGCTCCTGTCTGGCCCTCTCCTCCTCCAGCCGAGCCTGGATCTCCATGTTGAGAGCAGCCTCCAGTTTCCGCTGCGTCAGCTCTAACTCCTGAATCCTCATCTTCTGTTGCTCAGCCTTCTTTTCCTTCTCCTGCAGATCTGCCTGCATGCTGTCTCTCAGCTGGGCAAACAAAGCAGCAGGAGTTCAGTGGAAAAAACTGACCTATTGCTGAATCACCTTTTCAAGGAATGTTGTAAATGTTTCTCCTGAGCGTTAAAGGTTAATCCTGAATTTTATAATGCCAATGTGTTGCTGCTGGCAAACATTTTCTTACTATCTCAGCCTCTTTCAGTTGTCTCTCCAGCTCCATCTGCACCTCCCGCTGTCTCCTCCTCTCTCTCTCCTCCGCCTCCCTTCGTCTGATTTCCAATTCCCGTGCATGCTGCAAACACAATAAATTTATCACAATTAGTTAGATTATTATTGTGTCATTTTTTGCTAACTCAGCATGACATTATGACAGTCACTCTTACCTGAATGATGCTTTCAATTTCTAAATCCTGTCTGTCTTTTTCTTTCTCCGTCTTCTCCACCTCCTGGATATTTGAGTCATCCGACTGGCTGCTCCGGCTGCTGCAGCTGCTCCGGGCGCTGCGGCTGCGTTCCCGCTGGCTGTTTTCCCGCTGGGCCCGTCTCTTCAGTTTAAGTTCATGATGATAAGAGGACTTTCCCTCACTCTGGAGACGGAGGGCTGTTTGAATGGCTGGAAATGTAAAACACAAACAAATTAAGAGCACATGTTAGTTTTAAAGCAAAAACTCTAAGTTAGTTTTCTTGGAATATGGAGAGCGGCTGGACAGTTAGAGGGATGAATATTTCTTTATTTGGATTCAGGAATAAAGGGAGATTCACTTGGGAAGGTTTGCCAGTGATTGTTGCCAGTTGGAAAAAGTTAACAGTTTTCAAAGTCAACTAAAAGTAAAACAGAGTAAAACATTGCTTTGTTACATCTGTGAATCGCTTTGAGCCATTTTGGATAAGATCGCTTGTCTTGCATGGCTGTTTTTTTTTTTCCTATCTGTTAAAACACCAATCTTAGCCTAAATTATCACTAGAATCATCAGCAACATCAAGAATATAACACGAAGTTCTCCTATAAATGGAAAGTGCAGTGGCTGTGGTAAACTTTGCTGGTACATGTTTATAACTTAAATGGATATGTGAATTTTAACATTGTTTTTTTTACACGAAATAAGACTCAAATGTCTTAGTGTCATAACATTGACACTGAGACAGTGACATTTGCTATGTTAGAGGTTAGATTGTGTTCAGGCACTCAACATAACTACTCCTAACCTTATGCTTCTTTCGGGCAACTCACACTGCTTTTCCTGCTTTTAAATGCAGAAAAATTAACATATTGATTATTTCGTGCAATCTTCTCCCTGACTCCACAACAATAAACATTTTTATATGTCAATTAGAGTCTAGGCCAATGATTCTTTTCATTATCAAGCCATTTAGTATCATTTAGACATTTCAAAAATAGTCAGAAACACCCACAATAATTTTCAGAAGCTTTTATCTGACCAACAAACCAACCAAAAAATATTTTTACTCTCATACTGTAAGTATAAAGATGTCAACTCTCCTTTAAACAGTGGATTGACACCAAAAATGACAGAATCTTGTTTCCTCTCGTTGCTTATGAAGAGTGACACCTACAGAAATGCAATGTTTAATACAAAACGGTAAAAAAGTGATGAAAGTGAGCGAAAACACAGACTGATTCACAAGTGATGTTTGTGCAGGAATGTCTAAAAATGCAAACCAACACACCTTGAGTCCACTCAACCTTCTGTCTCTGGTCAGACGCGCTCATCTCATAGGTTTTATTGTGGGTTTTCACACAGAACATACAGCGTTTGCCCTCCCTGTCTGGAATAGGCTGGAACAGAAACACATTTGTTTAGTTTCATGCTGCATTTTTTTAACTAAAAAGGAATTTGGGTGAACACCCACAGATTTTTTCCTCCTACCAAAGACATTAAAATGTACAGTTTATGTTACAGTTCCCCGCTGACCTCTACAACACAGCTTCTATCCAGCTGGACCTCCCCTCTCTTGTCTTTCAAGTCCTCACTGACGAAGTACTCCAGGGAAGAGGGCTTCAGAACAAACCAACGCTCAGTCCAGTTCCTGCGCACGTGCCCCTTTTTCCACATGTAGCCCTAGAATCAAGGTAGAGTTGAAGAACAGAGAAAAAACACAACAAGAAAGCAGACAAGAAAATATGCATAAAACACTCACCCTCTTCAGGACGTTGTGGTACATTTCCAGAAAAACGTCATCCAAGGCCAGGCTGAAGGCCTCGGCACTGGTCACCCTCAGCAGCCGACCTGCATTCATGTGCTCCAGGAAGGTCCACACAGACATACCCTCTTCCTGCACGGTGGCATCCTGGGTTATTAAGTCCTCCAAGGGCTTCCCATCCCACTCCTGACTCATTGCTGTGGAGATCTTCTTAAGGAGATATTCAACCTAAGCATTTACATAAAAGGTCATAAAAAGAAGCATCAGCAGTAAAAATGATCTACAGCTAGAGTGTTGTTGCTATTTTTAACCAACACAGACAGCAGGCTGGCATATTTTATCAGTCTATAATGTGCCGTTACAGAGGAAGGCTACTATGCTGATGATTCACAAGCAGTTTATTTTGGTCTACATCAGCAGGAAACGAAAAGCTTTACGCAGGAAGTGCAGCAAGGAAGAGCCTCATTAACTTACTGACCTGCACTGCTGTGAAAAAATGCAAAGTGATCAGGCTCTGTTGGGACAAAAGCTGAATTATTATTTTTTTTCTTTCTAGCAAACAGGCGCCACGTGTCTGCCTCAAAACCCTTGATGGTTCCTCTATCTATCTTTATGTGTCTAGTGAATGATAAGGACTACAATATTTTGGAAAATATTGCATATTTTAAAACATAACGTGGTTCTTCTGTCTGTGCAGTGTCAAAATACTTATATTTCTATTGAAATATTTGGATTTTACTCTCAGATTCCATCAAATAAAATGATTATGGGCTTGAGTCTTAGTCTGTATAGTCAAATAGCTAAAATTAAGTCCTTTTATACACATGAATCTGTCCTTTCTTGTCTTTTACCTCCTCTGGAATCATCACCAACGGGTAGCGGTCCTCAGACAGGAGGTTGAATAAACAGAAGAGCTTGAAACAGTCTCTCTCTGATAGCAGTGACCTCTCTGGTACCGCCTTGTAGTTCTTCTTCATGGTCATCATCCAGCACAGGTCGTCGAACTTCTCCTTGTCGAACATTCCTTCTTTGACCTGAAAAGACCCAGGAAGGCTTGTAATGACTGAGACATCATAACATTGATAATAGGTATAATTAAACACTCAATTAAAGCAATTATGTCTTTCGACTAAAACAAACTCTGATTCATGGAAAGCTGCTCCACCCTCTGGAATTTAACTTCAACCCAAGATTATTTCTGCCTTCACGAGCAGCTCTGCCTCTGAGAAATGTCTGGAGAACAACCCAACACGAACAAGCCAATAAAACTCACCAATGGATGATTGATAAAAATGGATATGAGCTGCACTCTCAAAGTGTTATAAGTGATGTATGACTGTATTGTACATTAGAACTTTTATGGCTAAGGCTGTTGTTATTAATGCCTCTTTCCCTCCATATTCAGGAACTGACACAGTTCACAAATTTATAACTAAGCTTATATTTTATATCGTTAGCCTACTGTACATTTCGTAAAAAGTTGAAAATGGTGTCAGACGTGTTTCTAACATAGTGTGTTATACAAGACAATTGGTCCCTGGAAAATTGGCAGAAACAGGTAACACTGGTAACTCCTACATAAAGAAATGAAAGTCTGAAAGAGACACAAAAGTATTCCATTACATACATTCCTCACACAGAGACACAGGCCCAGTGGACCCATTCTGTAATCCAACCATGACTACAAAGACTACCTAAATTACTATAAAATACAGACACCACGTAGTACAGGATACAAAATCTAACATTAAAAGAAGCTTTAAAATAATGAGATTTTTAGTAAGTTCTTATGGTTAAAATAAATCTTGTATTTTTCAGTGGTCACGTTGTGTTTAAGTTTGATTTACTAACTTTTTCTGCCACTAATTTGCCATATTTACACACAGCACCTTAGCCAGTATATATTTGTTGAGGTAGGGCATGTAGCCATGATTAGACACCGGCCCATCATCATCGTCCTGGAAGTGCTCTTCCAGAGCCACGGGGTCATGTGGGATCTTCAGCACTGTGTACAGGTTGTGGGACAGCACCTGAAAAGAAACACATACATATAAAAATGTATACAGATACAGTAAATAAACTATGTGTACGGTGACACTTCAGTCTACATAGTCTCCATCTTTGTACACTTCATGTTTCTCCAAACACACACAGACACACACACACACACACACACACACAAGCAGAGACAAGCAGTCCTCTGGGACGAAGCATGTCAGGACAGCTTGCTGCTGTTTCCTCGGATTCTTCTCTCCTATGGGTGCTCTAGGCATGTAGGAACTGGACAGAAATTAACACTCAGTGACGAGGGAGAAGATGGTTAAGGAAGATCTTTCCTTGCATTGTCTGTCTTAAAACCACTGACGGCGGTGGTGCTATAATGTTTCTGGGCCTCAGGAAAAGGTTGGACTTTGAGCTTAAATCTGAAACATGGGCGCACACCTCACCTCTAGTGTGAGCAGGTTACGTGTCCCTGTAAAAGTTGTTTTTTATTTTATATACGTGCTTCTCTGAGCCTGTAGGGAGAAACTGTTCCTGAGGTCACAGCGTCGATTAACATGTTATCATATATAATTTTACAACACATAAACAACTATAGAGATAAGTGGGTTCTGGTTTGTTTTTGCCCCGAACAGTAATTTAAAGGGCACAATCGCGCAATCACCGTCCTGTGCTGTCCACTGGGCGCCCCTATGTCTCAGTTTCCTGAATCTAAAACTTCCGACAGTCGTTTCTGCTTACCTTTAACTGCGATTTGGACACCTTCCCGCACTTCTCCACGTCCAGCGATGTGAAAGCGTACCATATAGACTTGAGCAGTTCGGATTTTAGGTCCATTTTGGAGACCTCCTTCTGCGCAAAACAGCTACATTTCCAAGCGGAGCGCAGCGGCTTTTACGCAGCGACGAGCGACGGTGGTGGTGAGAATTGCCAAACAAAATGTGGGGCAGAGCACAAACTGCTGTGCAAACTGCAGAGGACCTAAACGAGTCTGATGTAGGACAAAGAGGCGGAGAAAGGCGATAAAGCCTGGAGTCCCTCAAGGTCCTTCGCAGTAAATATTTTTCATCTGTTTTAAGCAACAAATGTAAAAGTTTAACTTCACAAAAAGAGGCTGCGTTAGATTTTTTTTTTTTTTTTTTTTTTTTTTTTTGCAATAAGCTCGTAACAACGTATATCTGAAAACTATTGAAAATACAAACAAACTTTGAGAGCAAATATTTTGACACATGCAGGCTACATTTCAAAGATCTAAGACATTTATCCGGACATAACAGGGAGCATTAGTGAATTCCTCAACGAGCCAAGCGGGATCCGCATTGTTATCAGATTCCGGAGGCCTGCGGAGGCTTTAGGGACACACCCATTTGTTTAGAGAGCCTAAAGCTATATTTATTTTAGCAGCTCCAAATTCCGAATGTAGGTCTGATACAAACTTTTTGGGAAGTACATGCTGCAAAAAAAAAAAAAAAAAAAAAAGAAGTTAGGTGTTAAGGATTTGATATTATTTAATAGTCTGATTCAGTGATTTAAATTCTCTTTACATTTCTCATTGTAACCAAAACATTATCAGACATAAACAGTGATGATTTGTTCAAACCAAAACCGTTTTCATACGTATTATTCACGAGCAAAAAGTCTTTTTGTGGTTTTCATGAGTGTAAAAGGTGTTGCTGGATTGTCAGAGCTCATCTTTTTTTTGTGTGTGTGTGTGTGTGGTGAAACTGGTGGTAGGGATGTGGCAACCTCCGGCAAAATACTGTACATTAAACAGGGCAGTGTAATCAGACAGAAAGCATCCGCAAGCCTTGTTAGATCAAAATAGGTTAATCAATAGCAAAATTAGGTCATGAAATTGGTAGTCATTGTTTATAGAGGCCACAACCTAAGCAGCTCTTGTGCTAACTATTGACATATGTAGGTTTTAAGGTGAACTTTATAATAAATGCAGGCTATGAAAATCAACTTCATACTATACAATTTGACCACAGGGTATATGTTGACGGAGTTTGTGATTTTCTGATCAGAAATGAATCAGTGGACAGCACAGATTTTTATTTGGTTGCTGTACTATTTCATCAACCTCAGTGCAGTGCATCACTATCTGTTGTCCTCCTTCAAGGGCAGATGTAATCACCATTGTCTCAGGTGGTGGCAATGAGATGTCATTGAATTAGCCATAATTCACATTCTACCACCTAGGCGTCTCACGAGAAGCGACTCCCCTGCTCAGCGAATTTACCACTGTGTCACGCTCCCAGCATTGCCCTTCTCATAAAATACAAACCTATGTGTTCTATGTGTAATGGTCTTTAAACAGCATATGGGCGCTTCACACCTGCTGCCTGTCAGGATAAATAAGAAATGTCTTGCTTATTTTCACCTTAAGATGATTAAATTCACATCAAATCTACAAAACACAACCTCAGCAATTCACACAAAGTTTATTATAGGCTATATTGTACATATAGCCTTATATAAGCCTGTGTCTTCACTATTGCTGTACTGAAAGTTCATCAACGCTGTTACCGTCTGTATATTCAAGGGCAGCAGACCTTAACATTGCCTCAGTGTATAATCAATATCATATCCTGTAATGCAAAGATTTTTTGTTTATTAGTTTACAGTTACATGTCATGCTTGTTTGCACAGTTTGTAATTATTACAATAGATGATGGACGACATATTATTATATGTGGGATATGTTTCATATATTACAGCAGTGATAAAATGAGGTGTACATGTAATAATCACAAAATACACAATAGGCTATACAAAACACACAAACAAACAAATACAAGTTTACATTTATGAAAGGAATAGTTTACATTTTCAGAAAGACTTACAGTACATAAGAAGATTGCTACCACTCCTGTATTTGCTAAATATTAAGCTACAGCCACGGGATGGTTAGCTTAGCCTAGCAAAGGGACTGGAAAACAAGGGGAAATAACTAGCTTGGTTCTGTCAAAGTTACCTACCAGAACCTCCACAGCTCACTAATTTCCATGTTATATATTGTTTGTTTAACATTAAATTTTTTGTCTGTATTAAATAGGTGGAGTGTGTCACCTAGCCAGGCTAGCTATATTGCCCTAATCTAAGTTTTTATGCTAAGATAAGCTAACAGGCTACCGGTTCTAGATTCACATTTAGCATTCAAATTTGAGAGTGATACCAACACACAGTATAGCCTATATTGATACCTTTAAGTTAATATCAAAGTTATGTTTACATTTTAAGAAATTTACTTATTAACACTTACTTATTATACTTATTACCTTGTGTTTTGTGTGTGCAAAGACTACTACCACTCTTAGATTTGCTAAATGTAAAGCTACGGCCATTAGACAGTTAACTTAGTCTAGCATAGGAACTGGAAATAGGTGGAATTAACTACTTTTTAGCTACTTTAAAGTTACTAAATCCACCTATCTCTACAGCACACTAATTTACTTTATTCAACACTTAATTCAATAAAAGTGGAGTGTATCTGCTAGCCAGGATAGCCATCTCCCTAATCTAAATCTTTATGCTAAGCTAAGCTAACAGGCTACTGCTGCTAGCTTCACATTTAACATCCTGTACAAAGAGAGTGATACCAGTCTACTCATTTTACTCTTGTCAAGAAATTAAATAAATATATTCCCAATATGCTGAATACGTTCTTTTAGTAAACTTTAGTTCTATGGTGAACAAATGTAAAAAAAAAAAAAAAAAATGCATACAACTGACTTATGCTAACGATAGGCTCCACAACATCTTGGTCATACCAATGCAGCATTTACATTTTAGAAGTAAGTGTTATTCATAAAATTCAATTAAATTGTGCTCCAGAACATAAAAACTCCAGTAACACAGTGAAATCTGGTTTAAATTATTTTAAAGCAGTGGAAATCTCACCACATCTCTTACCAGAACACAGTAAACATTATTACAGCCTGTTAGATGTAAATGGCACAGACGGTATTATGCTCTTTTCTAAACCATTGATCTAGCACAGTTCAGTCTTGGTGATGGAAAAACTTAATCATGTAGAAATGAACATCTGCTGAACACAGACTAAACCATCTAAAGTGGAAAACCGCTGGTGAACATTCCTGTTCATTCAGTCAAGAGATTTTCTATGTAAACAAAAATCCAGTATGAGTAGTTAAACTGTAAATAGTTGTTTTCTAATATATAATTCTGTTTTTATACATTCCACATAATTCATGCAATCATTTAAACATTTCTGATCCTAAATTATACAGCAAAAAAGGAAGTGTAGGCAAGTGAATAGAAGATTTAAGTGCACCTTTTATACTCCAACAGTGAAGCAAAGAGTTTTTTAAAGTTGTGCATTGAGTGTAGTAGAGCTGTGGAGTGTGGGGATTTGCTGATATTTTAAGAATTTTGAACACTAAATTTTCTTTTAGTGATATCCTGTACATAGAAACTCTTTTTGATAATTTAGCAAGATTATACATTCATGTCATGACCATCAATTTTTGCAGATGGTTCTAAATAGTACCAATGAACATTACCTGCCTTTGCAATTACAAGTCAGAAGCTTTCAATTAAGTAATTGAGCAAAATCCATTCTGTAGTTTGAAAACTGAGTCAAACACTTATCTCTCCCTTAATAATACACCCAGTAGACTTTAAAGCTCTTTAGTTTGACATTTCTGATGAAACTTGCTTCATGCTTGGCTCTTGAAGTTTTTGCATCTGCATCTGCACTAACTGACAGTCATTACCAGTAAATAAATATGCCTTCTGGTGTTGGATGCCCCAAAATATTGCCCCAACTTCACAACTCTATTACTGTCTGAGGGGATTACTAGTTTTAATAGGACAAATTAGTCAATCTTCAAGTTGACCTTTAATGTGCCACTACACGACGATGTTGTCTTGGTGCCAGTTTGTTGGCCAGCAGGCAAGCCAGGGCAATGCCTCCGATCTGGGTGAAGGCTAATCCCAACACAGTAGCAGCAATGTGGAAGACGTTGTCGTTGACCCAGCTGAAGACTTTGCGGAAGCAGCCGTGTGGATGGATTCCTGCAGCAGCCACTCCGTCACTATCATCAGACAGAAGAGGTCGATTCTTGCAGCCCTTGCGCCTCACACAACAGCTGTCCGGCAGGGACACTGAGGTGCCATTCTCAGCGGGCAGGAAGGTCATATGTTGGATTGCCCAGTCTGAAGTGAGCCAGTCACGCCAACCCTCAGCACCACAACACTCAAGGGCCCTCTGCAGGCTGTCTAGAGCATCGGCACGGCCTTCATCCTCTGTGTAGCCTGCCACTGCCCGCTGTAGGCCACTGCGAAATCCTCCAGCAATGTCTTCACGATAGAATAGACCAGAGAGTCCAGCTGCTAAACCGGCTATGAGTGCAGCAAGTTGGAAGAACCCGTAAGCCCTTAGCACGCTGGGTAGGTTTGCAGCCACTCCGAGGCAACCCAGGAAGCCCCAGGCAGTGACAGCTGCGCCTGTGGACAGAAGGATGAGTGGAGCATTGGGGTACCGATTGGCAGACAGCATCATGTAGTCTGCTAGAGAAATCTGAGCCCACACACCGAGGGTGAAGATGGCCAAGCCGGCTGCCCAGAAGAGGCAACTGAAAGCCAGGAGACCCAGGCGCAAAAGGTGCATGACTCCCACTGTGCGGCAACAAGATGGTGGAGAGCCCACAGGTGGAGGTGCAGGGGGAGCCAAGGAGGTCTCTGAGCACATGGACAAGGATAGACGCTGCTGCTGCTGGTGGAGCTGCTCCTCCTGCTGTTGGTATGGAGACAGCAGGTAGCAAGGGATGGCAGAGGGTCGGCGAGGAAGAGGAGGTGGAGTGAGCAGGTCGACACCCCGTGGAGAGGACAGTCTTCGCACTGCCAGCTCCTCACGTTCCCAGTCTAAAACTTGTCTGTTGGGACTCGGCCGAGCTGACAGGGAGTTGTAAGGCAGTGCAGAGCTCATGATCCCGGCTCCAGCTTTATCTACTCCCCTTGCTCTCTTTTACACACTCCCCCTCTCTCTTCTTTCCTCTACCAGTGCCTTCACTCTTGTCGTTCTGCAACAGACAATCCCCCTCCCACCTCTTTATGACTGGTTATTAATCCGCCACCAACACAACCAATGCCGACTGGACTGTAAATCTTGCTGCAGGGTGTTGCGTTCTACTGTTATCTGCATCCACAGCCTATTTTTTTCCCACACTATTTATCGGTTTATTTCCAGTGTCATTTCCACCTGTATGGTCACCAATGCTTGAAATTCCTCCTCTGATAGCCACATCCTGACAGCTGCTCCCTCGTTGTTGCCCTTTGCAGTAGTTAAGATGAGAGGTGATTGCAGTGGATTGGACAGACAATACACCCATGCACACCCTCTCTCGGTGTGGAGGAGGCATCTGTCTGTGCATTATTATAGTGCAAGAAACAGAAAGAGAAAGAGTTCACCACGGGATTTTATGAAAATGAAAGAAAACTAATTTAAATAAACTATATATAAATACCCATTAATTTAAGTTTTTTATCACCAATATATAAATACTTATATTATAATATTTTGTTCTCATGCTTCATTAATGACCAAAACTTATTTTCTAATGCTCACAGCACATAGTGCAATAAAGAAGTGTAGCAAGCTAAGAAATATACCCATAATTGGTCTTTATCCATCCTATGTTTTATCTTTTAGATTGACACATTAATGACTTTGATTGAATATTTGACCACTTATCCTCTGAAAAAAAGAAAATAGATTAATTATTGGCTGGATTATTATAACAACTATCTATTAAAGAGGTGTTAACATACTACATACTAACATAACATACTACAGACTTAGTTTCAGGGTAGAAACCAAAAAACCCAGGAATGTTTATTAGTAATTTATAAACACAAACTATTACAAAATACAATGGAGAATTTATTCACCTTTTTTTTCACATGCTGCCAACTTTATTATAGATCCTCTCACCAAGCAATGCTCTTTTTTCACCCACAGTTAAAAATGTATTTAGTGCTTCCTGCTTGGAATCAGTATTCCGCCTTGGTATCATTTCCCCTCCCATCTTCCCCCTGTTCAATCAACGCTTCCCAGTTAATTAAACACATTTGAATGGCTCTTTTTATAAGGACAACCATAACAGTAATGTTGATGACAGAGAAGGAAATACTCCACCCTGCAGAAAATAACTAGATACATATTCCTGCATTAGAAAACAGAATATTTAAATGTGGGTGGCCACTATAACTGATATTTTGATTGAGTGCTTTAAGTGTTTGTTACTCAGGAGGCTTGTTCTTCAGTACAGGAAGGATGAGCAGTGTGTAGGGTGATGGACAAGGGATTATATGACAAACAGCTCCAAGTCTGTGGAGGAAATGAGGTTATGTTTATGGTGTTTATAATTAATCTTTGCTCTGTAACGATCAGCCCACTGAGTCATTCAGTTTTATGTGCATCAGAGACAGAAGGAAGGAAATATGTCACCTGATGGATTCAGGATGAGACTGAGACCAAAACAGCTCCTTTTTGTTTTTATTTCCCTACACAATAAAAGCATCATCTGGGAAACACCTTAAAGTAGTGTTTCCCAACCTTTCTTATTTGTGACTCTTAAAACTACAATGCGCCTATTTGCAACAAGCATTTTTTTGCCTTAAATGGTTGAAACAAGAGTCTACAGCCATACTAGCTGTTGCTGGACCTCCTCAGTGAAGTATGTGAAAATCCCCTATATGTAAATGGAGTCAAAAATATCCACAAATACACTTTAAAACTATTTATTGTATCATTGTCGCTGCTAAGAAAAGAAAGACATTTTTTTTAGGTATAAATGAGAAAAAAGATTTTAAGGACATAAACTTTAGGGGGGCAGGTCCCTTCAGTCAGACTGAAAGTCCAGTGGACAAAACTGGGTGACTGAGAATCTTCTCTGATATATTAACTTATAACAGACTTAAATAAAAGAGGCTTTCAGTTTCTCAGACATTACCCTTGGGTTCTTTATGACCTCCTGGACTTTTACATGCCTTGTTCTCAGTTTAATATTAGTCAACAACTCCTGGAAAGGGTTGAATGTTGTTTATTTGTACAAGATCAGCCCGTCCTAACACTTATTCTTTTCTTTTGTACCCCATTTCAAGCCTGGTGAGCATCAACAACTCTTCTTCTAAGGTTTTCAGAATTCTTTACTTTACTTTACTTTACTTTACTTAGCAGAATTCTCCTTTGTTCAACCCCTGAAAATATTCTACAAATCTGGTAGTGAAGATTTCTCTTCTTTAAATAAGGGA
>JAUBNQ010000015.1:11519171-11530050 GCA_032353495.1 Ctenopoma kingsleyae
TTACATTAGCAGAACAACATCTGTAGTATCGTCATTTAAGTATCAACAGCAACAGCATGTTTTCAGATATGGAGGAAAAACTAAACTGGTGAATCTCAGTAAGCAGGGCAAGAGCTGTTATACACACATAACATACTGTATGTCCCTATTTAAAGTAACCTCACTGCTGACCTATATAAACATCCTACAAACCTCAGTGGAGTCAAACGCACTGTAACCTTATCTGTGATTACATGTAGGTTGACGGCGTTTAACCCACATATCATCGTCAAACCAAGTTGTGCCATTGTTCCCTACATTTGTCTCCAGGTTTGTCACCGTGGAGCATGTCAGGTCATGTGATAGTGACCAGCGGTATTCTGGCTGTAACTTTAGCTGGCTTTGTGGGGGTTAACGTTAGAACAACTGTTAGAGGTTGGCATGGTGCCAGCCTGCTCTCAGAAAGCTCACGAGGATTTTAACCCCCTTTCCTGCCATCTCATATACATTTATTCATACCTGGCTTCACCTGTATGGAGACAAGTTTGGATATTTTATAGGTGCAGCAGGCTGGAGGACTAAAACGTATAGTGTGTAGTGGTAGTAGAAATGAAACTGAGACATGTGATGCTACACAGAGTCCAGGAAACTGCGGGGTAAGTATCTGTGTGTTGGGCGTTTAGGGTGGCAGGAATTCTAGGCACACTTTGCCACCACACAATGCACAGTTTGGATTTCAAGGTGTTTCCTGGTGTTGCTGAGCTGTTTCTGTGAAAGAGGGATGATGTGCATAGTGTAGGGGGAGGGGTTCAGCGGTGAGAGACGGTCGTTATTAATAGCTGGTGTTAGACTGAGTGCTATGGTGATGAAAGCAGCGCCACAACCCCGATCATCTGCCCGTGCTGCTGCCTGTCAAGTTCTGCCTTCAGGATTGTGTACAAGCCTGCTGATGTGTTTGTATTAACGTGTATTTTTATGCGTTTGAGGAACCTGCTGGTGTCCACATGGTGTCTCATCTCCATCATGCAGCAAGATTAAAGGTTTATTTGTTACACGCTTATGCAGTACGTACAGACACATACTGTTGAAGCTGTACTAAAAGGCTAATGTGCTATAAATAGTAAGAATTAGAATAAGGGTGAGTTGTGAAATTTGCAAGTGTAAACACAGGTGCAGATTTACTCATACGTTGTCACACAAACCACTGTCTTAAGTTGGGAAGGAAAATAATACTAATAAAAAGTGTACATAATAAGTAAGGTGCATTTCGGATAATGTTTAACAAAACAGATACAGATAAATTACTTAAAAAGTTAATCATATATTACCAAATAATGCCTTTGAATTGCTTATTTAGTTCAACCAACATCTCAAAACTCCCAAATAATAAATGCATCATTACATAAGACAAAGATAAGTCAAAGCCAGAAATGTTTTGACATTTATTCCTAAGAAATATCGTACAAAATTGAATAGTCATACCAGACTTTCACATTGCTGATTTGTGGTATATTATCCAATTGTGTGTGTGTGAGCATTAGGTCCACAAGGCCTGAACTGTCTACCCAGCAGACGATGCAGAATGACACTGCTTCAGCTCAGATGCAGCCTTCCTCCACGCTGTGACATCCCGATCCACTTGTTTAAAAAGATCAGTCACCACTACGTTAATTAGTTTACACAGAGTGTCGACTCCATTTTTGCAGACTAATTACATATTCTGTTGCCTCTGCAGTGAGATACAGACCAAAGTGGTTACAGTTTATGCTGTGTTGAGTGTTAAATACACCTGGGGCATATTAATAACTGTAGCCAATGCAAGACAAGACATGACAGCTAACCGATGAACCCTTCTGCAACACAACTCATGTCTTTCTCCTCTCTCTTGTACCTGGCACACTGCTCCATATGATGTTTGAGATTGTTTTTCTGGAAAGCAGCTCTCCAGAAAACGGTGCCAGATAAAACTGTTGCGAAAAGGATTAACTACATGTCTAACATGAACAGTAGTATCAAAATGCAGTAATGTGATCGGTCTTAATGCGATAAAAGCTACTGTATCAGTAGCACAAGTCATTTAGTCAGTGAACTGACCAGTAATGTTGGTTATACAGCTACAATGGCCTGAAATTAGTTAGCATTAGCTAACTTGGCTACTATAACCTAGTGGTCATATCAGACCAAATATAGAAGCAAAATCCTTTGAGAGAGTTTGTTTTATTGCTTATGAATTCAACTTTTCATTTATAAGAGGAAGGATGTGTTTTTGTTCTTCTTTAAAATGTGACATAGTCTTGTGAGTCTGTGTCATGGCTTTACAGTCATTGTCCTCAGATTTTGCAACTTTGCAGGAAAATGAAATGAAACAGAAAGCCGCTCTTAAACAGAGATCATAAGAGGAATATGAAGCTAACATTTGTGCGCTGGGTGTAACAATAGATTCTAAAGCAGTTGGGAGTTCTTGAAATTGTCTTACAGACCAGATCTGGACCCCTAAGATCTGAGATCCGTAAGTATGTATTAAAGCATAATCAAGAGAGCTATAATAAATATTGCAATGTGATCTCCTGCTGTGTTTGTAAGTCCAACTGATCCTCATGTTCATGTAAGATGTTTGTGTCCAGTGCTAGATGATGGAGACAGACAGGGTGAGTCTTTTTCTGGCAAGCTTAGAGTTTGAGAGCTGAGAGATGGTTTGAATGGGCAAGGCCATGGGGTATCTCTCTCACATGCATCAAACACACACACAAACAAACAAACAGAGTCTTCAGATGTATCACATAGTTTCCCTAAGATCAGATGGCAAACCTCCCCCATGGAGAAGATGACCTCACAGAATTTTCCAGACTCTCACCTTTACAGTAACACATGCACACGTAAGGCTACAGCACCCCTCTTCACATATTCATCAAAGCTGCTTTGATGTGGCCCCTTTGTGATTTCAACTCAAATCACTTTCTGTTTCTTTTGATTCCCACATCTCCATCTTTGAGACATCTTCTGACATGACAGGTCTCTGTTGCAACCCTGACAGTGGCTGAGCATGTGACTGCAGCTCTGAGAAATTTCTGTTTAGGATTTTCCCACAGTGCATGTGGTGATTTTATGGTTTTTGACTTAAAGGGACATTCCACATAATGTCAACTCTGAGAGAATGAGGATTTCAAGCTTGAAAACAGTCACCAACTAAATGCAATCAGCTTCATGCTTACAGCAAACACTTGTAGTTTACATCTGTACCTTGATAACAAAATTATTCACCAAATACTGTAATAGATAAATAA
This sequence comes from Ctenopoma kingsleyae, assembly GCA_032353495.1. Taxonomy (NCBI): domain Eukaryota; kingdom Metazoa; phylum Chordata; class Actinopteri; order Anabantiformes; family Anabantidae; genus Ctenopoma; species Ctenopoma kingsleyae. Next base: position 11,522,435 of record JAUBNQ010000015.1, read on the forward strand.
TAAGTAAAACATTTGCCTGCAGGTGGTACTAGAGGAAAAACAAGTGTATCATCATAGCTATTGTGGATTTGTTGGGAGCATGCCTTATGAGAAATGTAGTCTTCACTCTGTGTGGAGCATATTAAGTACTAAAAGTGAGGATATCTTGACTTCTGTTGCATCTATTTGACCATTTGTCAGTCCGTAATAAAAAGTCCACCAACATTGTAAAAATAAATTAAATTTATGCAATTAAATCTTTGCTGTTTATTTGTTCATTTGTCTCAGTTTGAGTTGTACTCGGAGGCTAGCATCGCCCTGCTTCACCTGAAAACCCCACAGGACTTCACTGATCTGACGCAGCAGGCTAAAAAGAACCTGACGTTGGATGGGAAAGAGTTAACAATCAGCCCTGGCTACTTGTTCTGGGATCTCACTGCAATCTCACAGGTAATTCTGGTTCTTTTGGGTTTTTTTTTTTTAGAACAGTCAACAATGCATGTTTGTAGGGCTAAAACACAAATATAGACCAAACATGTGTTGTTCACTTCTCTCTTTTCTGTTTTTACCTTCCAGTCCAAACAGGATGAAGATGTTTCAGCCAGCAGATTCGAGGACAACGAGGAGCTCCGCTACTCGCTGCGCTCAGTGGAGAAACACGCTCCCTGGGTGCGACACATCTTCATCGTCACTAACGGGCAGATTCCCTCCTGGCTCAACCTGGATAACCCCAGAGTTACCGTGGTCACACATCAGGTAAAAATGACTTCCCATGATTTCCAATGATATGTATTAAAGTTAAAAAGCAAGTTAAAAGGTTCCAAAACAAAGACTGAACTAATGTTGTGTATTTTGTTTTCGTATTTGTGGATTTATTAAAACTACAATAGGCAACTTAACCTAGCGCTAACATGAGACTCGAAGCCAGTCCACTATGCTCTGCCTAGCCCAAACTCTCTATGCTCTTCTACCTACCACACACTTTGCACACCACTCCAGGTATTAGTCTTATCAAATTTCATTAAATGAGAAATCTGCAAAACATATAAATTAAGCAGAATCTTTGAAATTCGTGGACTGATAATACGGGGGAAGACTGGCTCAAAAACTTTTAGAAGTGAATATTTACACCATTGCTGCAACTTGTTCAGTGAGTCTGGGTCACAGGGTGCTCTAACAGCGCTTCTTTACAACAAGGAAGCATTAAATGCTTAACCACGAGGGACAAATCCCTGAACATACAATTCAGAGACCTACAGTTCATATTGTGTCTCTACATGAAATGCATTTACACAAAAATTAGACGAAGAAGAAGACAACAAATTATAACGGCATTAAAGGCACAAGGATAACTTAATAAAATGATTTGTTGAGTTGACAGGACAACAACAGTAATTAATAAACTACAACTTCTGCCATGCCTCATTTAAACAGACAAATTATACAGATCAAAATGTAGTTTCTTCATCTGTTCACATGCAGCAGCATTTCAAACATAATGGACTCAAGGCTAAAGTTCTGGATCAGGCTCACAACAGAGACCTGGAGAGGAATTAACTATTGTGCCAGGAAAAAAAGATGAGTGCAGATAGAAAAGTTGTTTTTTTACTTGTTACAAGAAGAGAAACTCCACAGAGGTGGACACTGCAAATACACTCCAACTAAAACAATATGGTAACAAATAAGCTTCTCATTGACATCCTTCATAATTCTAGTCATGGGTTTTCTGAACTGTAACACCGCCTGTGTTGTTTACAGACGTGTGTGACCTTGCAGCTGTTACAGTAACAGATCCCTCAGTCAAGAAGACTGATGGATAAGGTTCTGAACAGCACTGTGCTATTCATATTTGAAATCCTGCTTATTCTGTGGCCAGGCAGTGTCCAGCAGCCCTGCCTGGCAGCGAATCTGCTTTGACAGGTTTGGCCATCACAGGTGGTAACAGAGTGAAATGCCTCAAGCTGCCTGACACATACTGGATTTACAACATCAAAGCCACAAAGCACCCAAGTCTAAATGAGGAACTTGTGGAACTCCGTGGATTTTTCTAGCTAATTTCAACTCTATTGCAAAGTCTGTGGTGAATGGCTCCCCTGATATTGACAACTTTCTCCCTTGGAAAAAAAACTGTTGCTAACCTCATGGTATTTACCTGGTTAAATGAATAAATAAATGGCAAATTACTTTTAACCACCCACCTTGATTTTTTTGGGGGGGATACTTCGGGCACTACAATTTGTTGAAGCATTCTTCAATTGCTATATGTTTTGAAAATATTTTTATATTTGATGTATATCATTTTTTCCTAACTTGCAGGATGTCTTCCTGAACCACAGCCACCTCCCCACCTTCAGCTCCCCTGCTATAGAGACCCACATCCACCGCATCCCAGGGCTCTCGCAGAAGTTCATTTACCTCAATGACGACGTGATGTTTGGAAAAGACGTCTGGCCAGATGACTTCTACAGCCACTCTAAAGGACAAAAGGTGAGACTGTTCAATCGGACATATGCTGCAGTTCAGCTCATTATTTTGCTTGTTTTTCAGAATGTGGCAAATGTTTATTGTTGTCTTTTAAAGACACGTTCAATTGTCAGATGCACAGGATAATGACAACAGTGAACTGACTTTACTCTGCACAGCTTTCAGTCTTTTCTTTCCTCACTTCACTGCAGGTGTATCTCACCTGGCCTGTTCCCAACTGTGCTGAGGGCTGCCCAGGATCCTGGATCAAAGATGGGTACTGTGACAAAGCTTGCAACAACTCTGCTTGTGACTGGGATGGAGGAGATTGTCTGGGTAAAGAGAACTCTACCTAGTCCTCTCTATTAATGAGCCCGTTTGTTGCATTCATGTCAAATAATGGCACATCATCTCTCTGACAGGTGCAGCTGGGAACAATCGGTTTGCTGTGGGTGGTGGCGGGGGTGGGCAAGGTGGTGCTGGTGGGCAGGTGTGGCAGTTTGCTGGTGGTATGGGAGGCCTTGGTGGGACATCCTACTGTAATCAAGGCTGTGCCAACTCCTGGCTGGCAGACAAGTTCTGTGACCAAGCCTGCAATGTACTTTCTTGTGGTTTTGATGTTGGCGACTGTGGCCAAGGTGAGTTTAAATCAACATATGATGATGAGGTTCTATTTTGAAGGTTTTTAAAAAAAAAGTAAGTTAGTACTGTGTAATAAACGGTTAAGAAATAAGTCTTAAGTAGGCACCAGAAATGTAGGTAGTGAAGTTCAGAAATATTGACAGATGGAAAAATGTACAATTGGATCCCCTCTTGTACAAAGATTTCTTGCTACTGTAATAACAAAAATCTAGGATGTCACCAGCCTTCCCTTTTACAGTGTGTTAATATTTGTTATAGAGCATTTCAGAGAGCTGCATCGTGTGACCTTGCTGAGGAACCAGAGCCTGTACACCCTCCCAGTAGGAGAAATCAGGCCATATTTCAGCTTCGATAGACTGGCTCGTAGAGTCTCTGAGGCGCACGTCAGTGACAGCCAGGTGGTTCGTCACACCTCCATCGCCAACAAGTGGAAGACCATTCACATGCTGCTTTATCCCGGCCACAACGCCACCCAGATTCAGTACAACCTCACTTTCCAGAGAGAGGACAGCACAGAGTTCACTATGACCTTCAGTGTGGCTGTTGACACTCGAGAGGTTCCTCGCACTAATGTGTCCCAGCCTGTGAGCAAAGATGCAGCCAAAGAGCCAAAGCCAACCCCAACTCCTGAGGGAGTGTTTCCTTTCTCAGATATTCCAGAAGACAGACGTGGTCCTAAGATCCAGAAGAGGCAGCCTGGAGAACCTCCGGTTATTATAGAGGTTCCTTCTCTGAATGTGTCACTTTTACCAGCTGATGTACGTAATGAGCTTCAGAAGCTGGAGGAGAAGCTTCTGATTGGTGACATTACTATGAAAGGTTATAACCTCACTAAGGCTTTACTTCTGAAACCTTACAAGACAGCGGCTCAAAAGCAGCAGGTGATCAATTCACAGCCAGATAATGAGGTTGCAGCCAAGATGCAGAGGAAGCCTTATAAAGACCTGGAGGGAGATGAGCTGGAAGCAAAACCGCTCATAGTCGAGAAAGCTGGAAATATAGCACAGAGACATAAGAAAGACTTGCATGAGCAAGAAAAACCTGTCACGCCTCTTATCCCAATGCATATTGATGATGAGAATAAAAAAGAGCTTGTAACATCAAAATCTTATGATCTGAATGCTGCCATTGAGAAGCCTAAGACATCCAAACTTCTAGGCAGCATATCCAAAGTCAAGAGCGCAGAGAGTCAGGCAGAGAACGCTGCAGAAGGTGCTCCGGTGGGGAGGAAACTGCAACACTTCATCCCTTCAGATAGAGGCTTCCTGCCATGGGAAAGGAGGAAATATTTTCAAGACTTACTTGAGGTAAATAGGTGCAACTTTGATTTGTAACCTCTTGTCATGTGTTTTAATTTCGTTAAATATTAATTCCTTTGCGTTGACTCCATAGGAAGAAGGGCGTCTGCAGAGAGAGCTGATGTATGAGACTGACAGCGCTGCTACTGGACGACGGCTGCGCGACACCTTTGCTGACTCTCTGCGTTACGTCAACAAGCTACTCAACAGCCAGTTTGGCTTCACGTCTCGCAAAGTCCCCGCGCACATGCCCCACATGATCGACCGTCTCATCATGCAGGAGCTGCAGGACACGTAAGGGACACTGTGTTATGTCTCTGTATAGATTTTTGTTAGATGTCCCTGAAGAGGCGTGAAGAGTCAAACTGTTCTGTGTTTTTCTTTAGATTCCCAGAGGAGTTTGATAAAACATCAGGCCACCGTGTGCGGCACTCAGAGGACATGCAGTTTGCCTTTTCATACTTCTACTTCCTGATGAGCGCTCAGCAGCAGCTCAATGTCTCGGAGGTGTTTGATGAGATTGACACTGATCATTCAGGCATTCTGTCCGACCGTGAGATTCGAACTCTTGCCACAAGAATCCATGAGTTGCCACTCAGCCTCCAGGTTAGCTTCGAATTTTATACAGTATCTTCTCTCCCTAACATGAGAAATAATTCTTTAAAATACTTCTTGTGGAATTTATTGTAAGTATATTGTATTTTTTCTTTGTGGCATCTTGCAGGACCTGACAAGTCTGGAGCAGATGTTGATAAACTGTTCTAAGACTCTCCCGACAAACCTGACACAGCTTCACTTGGTGAATCCCACACAAGAGGCATACTATGACCCTAGCATGGTGAGTCCTACTTAAGAGTAAATGCAGAAATGGAAAAACCTAGCTTGATGTTTGATGCTGAATTGTTTGGCTGAGATACTGTATTTTTTTTTTTTTTTAAAATCCACAGCCTCCTGTCACTAAAGGTCTCATCATCCACTGCAAGCCCATCACAGAACGTATCCACAAATCCTTCAAAGACCGAAACAAGTATAAGTGAGTCCTCAAGTACTGGTACCTGACAAAGTATAAAATATTTTCTCCCAGTTGGATCCGCTATTACTATCAGGTGCTAAAATGGCTTTTTGTTGGACAGGTTTGAAATCATGGGAGAGGAAGAGATAGCTTTCAAGATGGTACGGACAAATGTGTCCCATGTGGTTGGCCAGTTAGACGACATCAGGAAGAATCCGAGGTGAGGAGGACTCTGTATAGGTCTTTCTTTTTTCTGTCTTTTTCTGATTAAAATGTGCTATGTCTCTTGTGTTTTCATCATTAGGAAGTTCATCTGTCTGAATGATAACATCGACCACAGTCATAAGGACGCTGCCACAGTGAAAGCTGTGCTGAGAGACTTCTACGAGTCCATGTTCCCCCTGCCATCTCAGTTTGAGCTGCCTAGAGAGTATCGCAACAGATTCCTGCACATGGAAGAGCTCCAGGAATGGTAGGTTATAAAGGGTAGAGAATCACCAATGGTATGTGGGTATTGGTTATAGCTCTGAACTGAAGTGATGTTTTGTTGGTGCAACACTGTAATATATTAGATTGTTAGATTATCAATAAATTTTATTCATGGTTTCCAGAGAGAAAAATCCTTCTGACGTTGGTGATCTCCTGACTTTTACTCTACTGTTACAATGTGGTTTAAATTTACATTACAGACATTGTCATTCACTTCTGGATGAATTAACTTTCCATCCAGTAGAAGTCACACATCCATTGAATACAGTACTAACATACATGCACAGTACAAACGAGCAGTACACAAGCTTCAGTCCTTGTTGTCATTGATCAGCTCCTTTTTTTCCTCCAGTTGGCCTAAGTTAAGAATTTGTTGCAGTCACCACATGGGATTGAGTGTTACCAGGTTGGAACAGTAGGAATCCCCTGGAGGCTTTAGAGGGTTTTTGTCAGGGATCTTGGTCCTGTACTCAGGGGGCTTCCGCTGGAGAATGCCAGCCTTGCATAGAGGCTTTAAAATTAGACCAAGCTGCTTCAGATCACTCGCTGTAGCTGTAAGATACTTAAAAGACCATCCCACAGCTGATCCCCTCATCTCCTTGCCTGCCTCTCCGCCACCTCTGCTTCTGTGTCTGAGTTAGGGAAGTGACAGGCAGATGGCGTTGGGTGATCTCACCTTGTCACCCTGTTGCCCTGCTGCCCTCTGCATAGTGCACACTTCCTTCTTGTTACATCAGACTTGTCTGTCCTCTAGTGACATGTGTCGCCTTAAACCTTTGTCACTGAATTTGGAACTGCTTTTATGTACCTTTTTATTTCTGTACCTGTACTTGTTAGGTACGGTAATAAAGGTTTAATTTAAATTGAAATGAACTGAAATGTGTTTTTTCCCAGGCGGGTGTATCGGGACAAGCTGAAGTTCTGGACGCACTGTGTCCTTGTTATGCTCGTCGTCTTCACTGTCATGTCCTTCTTTGCCGAACAGGTCAGTGTGTCTACATACACACACAATTTATTTACAGAAAAAAGACACACAAAATATTGCACAAACACCTCGTTTTCCATGATTAAAACTTGAGCTATGGTTCAGGTTTTCACTACCAAAATTCCCCTCTGAGGTGTGTCCGTCTCGTGTTTCGAGCTAGTATGACCAGTTGAGCCAGGAAATGAAAGACCCCCAGCAGTCCTCTGTGAAAGATGAGACGTGTCTGTCATTGTTCACTTGGATCAGACCGATCTTGTATTTACTTGAAGCTTCTTTGTTTCCAGATGAGAGGGATTTCTATCTGGATGTGTCCACAGATCAGTAGAAGAGAAAATTTATTGTCAAGAATTTTTAAAACAGGATACTGTTCTTGGACAAAATTCCTGTAAAAGTCTTCCAATTAGATTCTGGACTGAACTGATTAAAACAAATGCCAGGAACTGTTTAACAAATGCTATTTGTCCCAGATTTGACATTTAGCTGTTGTGAGGCCTGCCAAAGGTTTCCAGTTTCTCCTCAGTGAACCTAAAGAAAGGTTAATAGTTGCAGTGACCTTAGGAGAATTTCCCCCACAGTAGCCCGCGGGACCAGTGGTATCAGTGAGGAATGTGTCGGACTTGTCCAGGGTTTCTGTCACCACACACAAACACAGACTTTTGATGTCCTTTTTGGCACAATAAGATGTGGTCCAAGTTATTAAAATAGAGAAATTTGAGTCACATTTGCACAGTTTAGACTTGAGAGATCA
>JAUBNQ010000015.1:11559426-11570051 GCA_032353495.1 Ctenopoma kingsleyae
ACTCAACTACTGTAGATGTTTAATAGCTGAATATTACATCTATTTTGATATGGTCATGACTCAAATTCTTGGACAAACAACTGTGTGCTTGTCTTTGTACATTTGCCAAAACAATCACCTCCTCACTTTAATCTTTTAAAACTGAAGTACAGCACTAAAGCATAAATCATTATTGTGGCTTATAACAAGCTTTCTATTGCAAAGGCAATGAGGAGAAAAAGCTGGAAAACTTTTAGAGAGCTGTATGGATATTTTAACGTCAACTGGATCCTGAACTAAAAGATGGCACCTATACACTTCTCCTGGCATGTAAGCCGAAAAAGGTTTTCTAGTGTCTGAATTTGTTTCCTTTTTATGTCCACTGCAAATGTGCATTAGTGTTTGTCCCACTGACTCTTAAACTAAAATGAAATTCACTTAGCCTTTGGGAAAGTATTACACATATAAAACGTATATAATATATAGAGCAATTATCCACCGTGCTTGCTTTTGGAGGTGTCCCGCCAACAGTTTTACAGATTTGTCTTTTACCATATGGTAAAACAAGTTTTCAAACATAAAATCCTTCATGGATTAAAAAGACAGCACTCTTCATGTATTTAAGTAAATAAATTTTAGAAAAACATTGCTTTTCTGTCTATTACTCGCCTGAACAAACATTTCTCCAAAGCCCTAAAAGTTAGTGGACTAAACATAATGCCTCAACAGAAAAGGTGAAAAGTGCCACATGTGACTGTATGTGTTATCAGACGATAAAAAGCTTCAAGTGTCTGGATGGTTTGGGAATAAACTGCATGTTCACGTCACGTCCTCACTCAACACTGCTGCTTTATTAACATTTTTAATGGGAAACATCCAGGATGGTCTACAAGCTAGTTTCAATGTGTTCGTGAGAATTGTGCCGTCATAATCACACATTTACACGTATGTCAGTGCACACACGTACATCATACATTACTAGAGAATACAACACTAGACATAGATCTGTGAAGCCATGATAAGCTGCACATTTCACACCTGAAAGAATAAAAGTGTTGAATGACTTTAGTAGACCCCCTGTAACTAGCATGAAAAAAAGAAAAATAGAGCCTGACAATATAACTGACTTATTGACATTGCAAAAAAAACTTGTGATTCACTTTAGCATTCCTCTTAAGATCCTGAACTAAGCCAAGTGTTCCATTGCAACCATCCTCAAAGGGTGGGGTGAGGAGGGATATATGAGGTACCAACCTGTCTGGGGTGTTGGGCATGGAATAGTAGCTGCAGCACCATCGTCATCTGGAATAAAGGTGTCAATGACAAATAGACCCACCTATCAAAAAGCTCCATCACTGGCAGGCCGATCGATCACATGCGAGACAAGACTTTGAATGGATCGCGACATGCAGCTCTTGGCCAGGAAGAATGAGACGAAAATATCAACTTGTGATTTGGCATATAATAATAACTACTGCGTGTCTGAGAAATGGTTCAGAACTGTGTGGAAAAACTTTGTGCTCAGTGTGCTCAATGCCACAAGCTTCTCAAAAACAAAAGCACAAGCTCTCCAACACTGCAGTGCATCTACACAGACAAGTGTATAGTAAAAAAGAACAAAAAAAAAAACAGCTTTCAAGCAGCAGATGCAGCACAAGATTTAATTCCTGGGAAGAATCACTTTAGCTATTTAGGTTTCTTTGGCAGATGTTTTGTCTCTTGTTACAGAAGCCTTAAACAGACTGCATTGTTCACCCTGCTGTGTCATATTTTTGTGCAGAAAATAAATCTATTTAATTTCTCTGTATCGTTTTCACTCGAGTATTCCCTCACTGCCTCTATATAGTGAGGATCAATTCAGCTGGGCATACTATGCGAAGAAAACTGATACAAGGAGACAGCTGACTGCTTTGTCAACACTATAAATATCTTAAAAAGGCCTGCATTTGAAGACTCACTTTGTGCACAAATTAAATCACCTTCAGTTTGCCATTTCAAAATTTCATCCATTAGTCTTTTATTAGTCTACATTAGTCTTTATTTCTTTAAAAATGAAGTCCTCAGATGCAAGAGTAACTTTATTTCTATATAATCTGCATGCCGTTAAAGCCAAGTTCAAAAGAGAAGAGTTTTAAAAGCAAATAATAAATCAATGCATTGCTCCAAATGCATTGAAGTCCATTGAATTTTAGCAAAGAAATAACGGTAGAAGTAAAGGTAATCTACAGTTTCTAGAAGGTTTCTAGTCTAGAAATTACTAGTAAGACTTTCAGGGCTTCTTTCGGTGGCATTTTATTTGCTAGAGGGGTAATAAAATTCAATTTAACTAAGAGAGACATGGGACTGATACTTACCAGGTGGTGGGGGAGAGCAAGCACCCTCTTCCTTTACAGTAGAGTTAGCGAACTCTGCTTGTTCTTTCACCCCTACCCCACTAGGCTGTGACTGGTCTGAGCCATTTTCGGTGGAGCTCGGCTCCGGAGCCACCACAGCCTGTAATGGCTCAGGCTCTGAGGGCTCTGGTTTCTTCCCATCAGTCTCTACTGGCTCTTTCCCCTCTGCTACTGCCTCTGTATAGCAGACAAAGCGCCAGGCTGGAGCAGCAAGCATCGAGCACAAACACCGGCAGTGTAGCAAGGCAGTGCTTGCTCAAATGATGTGTGTATAAATAGCTAATGACCAGATACACATTATCTTCAAAAGGTGAAATTACACAGCTGAAATAGAGAAATAAGACTGAACAAAAGATATTAATTAAATGTCCATAATACTGTAAATGAAGCACACATGCTGAATGCCATGGTGTCTCGTGTCATAATTATCTATCTGGTCATTGCATATCTATACCGTAAAGTTGTCAAGGAGACATAGCTTTACTGACTCACAAAGTATGCATAAGCATAAGTATAAGTGGCAGATTGTATTGTTGTATTACTGTTATATATTATTGAATATGGAGGCCCAAAACTGACAAAACCATTAAAGTTTATCAGATCAAAAATACACTAAATAAATATTAGTTTAATAGTTAGTTTTAGTTAATACCTAATACTTATTTATTTTTAAAATCATTAAATAAGAAGCAAACTAGTATTATTAAACTAATCTTAATTAAGTAAAGAATAGTAAAAGAAAAGTAGAAAAGTACAGTTTTACAATAGTAATTTAATTGTAACTGTTTTGATTTGATGGCTCATCTGATAACAAATAATCGTTTTAGATTCAATTTATAATAAACAAGTTTACCTCAAGAAATACACCACTGGTTATCAGCTAATCAGTGAACTGAATTGTTTCATGACTAAACCTCTTGTGGCTTTTGTCAGTTTTGGACTTCACTTTAGAAAGCTTGTTTGATTGAATTTAATGGAGTCATTAAAACCCAGCTCCCTTGATCCCTCTATTGTGTACCTCCTGTGTGATGACTCAGTTTGTCAGTCACACAAATAAAAAACAGCCACAGCATGAGTTAGTAACAGCACAAGGAACCAAGACAAGTGCATGTAGACCAACGTGGGCCTGGGAATATGTGAACTGTAAGTGGGATGGCTAACCTGTAACTTCCCTGATTAGCTTTTTATGTGAACACACAGTGTATTGAGAAATCATACCTCCACAAGAAAAGTGCAGATTCAGGCTTCTCAGAGTGAATTGAGTGGAAAAGAAACTCGTGATCACACACCAAACGAACACGTGATGTGAGTGTGATGTGCAAAAGAACGAAACATTCTGTGACATGTGAAGGGGACATCATGGTTACCCACCTGGGGGTGGAGAAACCTCCAGGGAAATCTCAGGTAGGGGTGGGGCACCGTTACTGTCTGGGGCAACACTTTCTGAACATGTGACAAATATAGTGGTGGATGGAACAGTTGCTTTTAATGAGCACAAAGCTTCAGCATCTACAGTGCCGCTCTCAGTGTCACATTCAAACAATCATACAGAATCACACCCGGACAGACATAGAAACACATAAACGTGTGCTAACACACACCTACATCCACTCACCTGCCTGAAAGTACGCACACATTTTATCACAATAAGTCAAATGTTTGTCACACATGACATACTCAGAAATAATCTATCATAGGGCTAAAGTCCTGCACGAAAATGTACAAAATGTGCTGTTAATATGTCAAGATTAGAGGTTTTGCAAATCTCATTGATATGCATAGTTGAAATACATATTAACAACCATGCTTAGAGTTAACATTCTTCCAAGACTTAGGGCTGAATCATTCTTAATCCTTCCGTCAAAGTGTTGAAGTGGCACCTGTTGATCATTGTAGCGTCACTGCAACACTAACTGGAAGTGTCATGCTTTGTCAGGCAGTGTTGTGCATTCATCATGTACCTCAGTCATCGTGTTAGATTGTTTCACATTGATATAAGATAAGAGAAATGCACTGAAAATGACTTAAAATGCAAGTTACTCCAGCGTTTTCCAGTTCATACTCATCCATGTGGTGTTCCACGTGTTACAGTGTCCGTACTGTTCTTCCATAATGTATCTGATCCGCCATTATTTCCAATAATGTGATTACTTTTTTCAGCAACTTGTAATGTAAGATATTGTAATTACAAATTGAGTAATTTCATTACAGCTACTAATTCCAGTAATGGTTCATTAGTGCAGCATATTGTGGGGAGACAGAGGTCTTTAGTCTATGGAGCCCCAACGGAGTCACAATTTGTCTCGACAGGAATTAAAATGCCAGGGATTGCCAGGGATAACATCAAACTAGTCTGGCTTTCCTAAATAACTCTGATGAAATGATTTATCTCACCAGGAGCATTTTTAGTTAGACCCTAAAAGCAGAGCTCTCTCCTGGACCATATAGGAGCCCCAAGATGCTGCAACACCAAGGTCAAACCCCAGCGCCAGCAAAGCCAGTTAGATGCCAGGACCTTGGTCACATGGAATGATGAGGGCGTCAGCTGAATCAACAGAGAGGGATCAGCCGGCTGGAGAGAGGAATGTCAGAGATGCTGACAGCTTGATCGCGGCTACAGATGAGTCTGGAGCACAGCAGCGTGTCCACACTGCTGACTAGTGGCTCCACATTCATGTACGGGGCTGTGTTCGTGAATGTGGTTTTGCCCTATGGCCATACCCAAAAAAAGAGTTGGGTTTTTATTAACACAGGTATTCCTTCCTGAAAGTGAACTTGTAGGACTACTCGTGTTATCAACCAAAATACTGACGTTGTATGTCTTCATTTTTTTGTATACATTGTGCAGGTATAATCTAGCTAGACTATACACTGACAGACGGAGATTAGATGTCTGTCTCTGTCCACTCACCTTCTGGCTGGCCATTTGGCATCTCATCTAAGGAAAGAAAAACAAAAGACATCAGTGTCAGATAGGACGTTGAGATCTTTAATGCAGTTGGTATTTGTGCACATTGAACCATCTTATTGATATTATTCTCCAATAAGCCACATCAGCTTTGCACTTAGACACCATTATGATAGAGGTCCCCGTGATACACTGTTTGTTTGCCCTCTGCCTTGTCTAGACTTATGGAACTAATGGTGGTGGTGGGGCAACAGAAACATTAAATTTGGATACAACATTTAAAACCCATAATGGGACTCAATGCAGGGTCTCAGCAGATGAAGGCATCCACGAAGCCCTTCACATACAGAGGGGTTAAAACATTAACGCTTTTCTTAGAGGTGGATTAGTGGAGGTTGTCTGGTATGACAGCGTCAAATATGTTATGCAACATCTGGAGCAGCCTGTGCATGTATTGTCCTAAAATACTGCTGATACTAAGTATTTAAAACAGTCTCATACTTTTTAATAGTATTTATTATTTATTTATCAGAATTGTTTGAGCATCAATTCAATCATCTAGATTGACCATGTAAACCTATCACTGCTGGTTTGTATTATAAAGTGAAAGAATGCAAACACAGTTACTGCAACAAAGTCGGCACATCAAACCCTGATGCAGTCTCACGATTATATACTGTATATATACTGATAAAATGAAAGCATTTTCTGCTAGGATTAAGATTTTCTTTGCTTCAGTCACAAATAAAATATAGTTCAGGTTAAAGACTCATCAAGACAACATTGTGCATTAATGTACACAAGGGCACCATAACTAGAGCGATAAAGGTGTTATTTGTCCCACCCTAACAGGTGCAACTGTGCTAACAGTGGGGTTGTGAGACAATCTGGACACGCCAACAAAAGAACCATTAAACCTGTTTCATGACAGTAGCAGTTGCATTTCGTTGTGCATTTTTCAATCTTTTCTTACTTTTCTTACTACAAACTTATAACTGTTCGTATGTCCATTGAGTATGCACCATTTTTACCAGTCATTTCTCCCATTACATCTTAGCTTCTGATATCCCGCCATTTGTAATGATTCCCTTCAAGCATTCCTTGTCAAAATTAGCCGCACTCCCACCTCACTGCAAAACAATGCGTTGCTGGCCACCGAGCCACAATCCTGCAGGGTCACATCATGCACAGGGGAATGAGCCTCGCTCGCTCTCTGTCTCATCACCGTCGAGATAATGAGAGTGGAGAAAGGTTTTGTTTTACCTCTGAGAACTCCCAGTGCAGCTGACAGGGCCGCAGGTATTTTCAGCTGTTGCCTCCTCTGGCGTGCAGACAGAAGGGCTCATACAGGCTCTAACATGAGCCAAACTGCCAGGAGATTAATTTTGCCTAATATAAACCTTTATTACTTTAGTAAAGATCAGCCTATGCTAATGATAGCATGTTTGCCCTTGTTGTGGTTTATTTTACTTTGACTCCTTGTTTCTAGTGATTCAGGCTAGACAAGCACTATGAAAAGGAACTTCTATGAGACATGTGAGACTGAAAGCAGATTAGAGCTGTACTTTGGTGTCAATTAGCTGCTGACAGGCTTTTCCCTGTTTTGCCTTGGGTTTGATTTATGATGGGGTATTCTGTAACACAAAGCAAAGGCGTCAGAGGACAGAGCCCGGGGAGAGTGATGGACCTTAGAGACAGTAAATATCATGAGGTGAAGACAACTGCTTCTCTACAACTGAAACCCAAAACTTAGCCAGAGCTAGAACAGTGCTGTAAGGCGTCTGGGCTCAGGGTCAGAGGTTTGATGCGTGGATGACCTCTGAGTGATGCACCCTCAACAGAGAGTGGCAGGGAGATGTCTGTTTTGTCGTGTGGCACAGCACAGGAGGAGGAGTTGGGCGGCAGTGGAGGGAGATGGCAGGGAACAAGGGATGGGGATTAAAAGTGTGCTCATTCTGAACTATTCCAGGGACAAGAATCCCAGTCTCAAGAGATCCACAGGCGACTCAGCCAGTCCGTCATCTCTGGTTCGGACTTTTTAAAGACTTGAGAGTGGGGTGTCTAAAACAACAGCGCTGGCCTCTTCCTCTTCAGCTGTTCAGACTCATTTAAAGAACAATACTTTTCTCCCCTCATTTATCTGCAGCTCTAGGCGATGCAGCTATTTATGGGTGGTGTTTGTAGCAGACTGGAATCTGCTGCCTCTATTTCTCCACAGCTTTGTCTCTGAGGGGATCAGTGAAGTTTATGGCAGCGGATGAACACTGTTGGGGCAATTATACTGTACACAACTGAACAATAAAGTGTCCAAGTTCAAGCTGTTTCTGTGTATCACATCACATCACTGAAGTTTCCTCTGAATTCTTACACTTGAATGAATGACCCAAGTAGAAATGGGGCTAAAAGTTAGTAGGATGGGGATTTGGAGCTTGCTGTTATCTGACTGATCCAGATGTATAAAAGCTCAACAATGGATAAGAAAAAAAAAACTTCTAAATTAATTTTACACAGGTTAAAACAAGCAATACCAGCAAAAATCAGCATAAGATTTTTGCAGGTCAGACACATATAAGAAATAGAAGCAATGTGTGCAAAAAAATTTGTTTCTGTTTATGTGCAAATCTGATACAGAAAGAGCAACTGTCCTCTAGAATATAAAGGATTTATTAAAAACTTAATCAACATCAGAATCTCATCAACGAGGCTTCTAATGTTGAAACAAAATGTTCCATTTCCTCTACAGGGGTATGTCTGTGCCGACGGCAGACTCCCAAAGAGCTGAGCTAATGCAGAGGGTGGGAGTAATATCATCTCGTAATGTCAGACAAGAGCGGATTAAAAGGGAATGTTGATGGACACGACGGTACAGATGAGTGACGTTATGGTGTGGAGGAGAAAGGGAGGGACAAGTGAAGGGTTAATGTGTGTAGCTGAATATGGATTTGAATTGTTTGTAGGGGCTGGTGTGGAGGGTCCAAACTGGCCATTCCTGCCTGGCTCCCATCAAGAACCTACATTCAGGTTATTATTTATCCTCATGCAGCCCAGCCCTCTGTATGTTCATCCAAATCACATTATCCTTCATGGGTCTTTGCTTGTGTCCTGGTTGGCACTGATCAACATTCCTCCACTGTGCTTCATCGTCGTGTCTTTCTCCAGCTGGATCACACAGAACAATCCTGTATGCCACAATAGTGTCTTGTTCATAAACCACAAATCTTCTCCTGCCCCCCGGGATGGTTGAAACATGCATGCATCAGTAATACAATACCACTGTCAAAGTCACTTTGAGGATTCCTATGAACAAGCTGGCAAGCTCGCCATAAAGTGATGGAGCTGCGTGCAGTGGGTTTAATCTCACTCTGCTCCCCCCAATCAGAGACAATACACAGGCAAATATGGAATAAGAACAGATTAAGTAGAAGCATGTTTCAGTTCAAAGAGACAGTCATAAAAATCACGTTTTGGCCTTAAAATTGATGAAAACATGCCTTGCACAGGGGTTAACTTAGATGCTATGTCATTTTTATTGTTCTGCTGCAGTAACCACACAAATCCATTCCCCACCGTCAGCACTCCTACCTTTCTTTGTGGGCTCTGGCATCTTGAGCCGTGTCCCAAGAAAAGCACGGAGCAAGGAGTCAAAATATGCAGGTAGGTACGGTAGATGCCTTCAGAGCAGTCTAACTCTGCAGGAAGTCAGGTGAAGGTGTAGGAGCCCTCTTGGTCCACGAGGGAGCAAGAAGCTGATAGGAAAGTAACAGAAAAAGCCTCTGGGACCCCTTAGGCCAGAGTGATGGGAGATGAGGAGGGTACAGGGATACAGTTTAGAAATCTCAGAGGGGAGGAGAGGAGGACCAGTGACAGATCCAGGAGGGACTGGCTTTAAGGCCTTATATAGAGGGGTGTGATGCTCCTCCTCTCTGTAGTAGGTCTGTCTTACACCTTCTGTAGCATAAGGCTCCTGACCACTGGCTGCTGTGCCAGCTTTTTCAATGAAACGCACCAACAGGTCAATGTAAAGTCTGTGCTGGTTCAAGTTGCCATTCTAACTGCTCCTTCACATTCTACATTTTTGTTATTACACCAAAGCAAGAATCATCCATTTTTACTTAGAGTTTCTGCCGCTAGACTTCCTGTTTCTTGACCAATCATATGCACACAACAACACATTCTTATTTCTGCTGTTTACCCTGTTATTGCTGCTGATTATGAAACACTCAGTAGGTTTGGCATCTCGTAAGTCTTCAAATTCCCATATGAGTTACTCAAACTGGACTTAAAACCCGGTCCTGTTAGGCTCGGGATCAACTGATGAAAATCTTAAAGAATAGGTCTCAAAAGGAATAATTATTTCTGTGAGTAGCTCTTAGCAAGTTATTAAATCTGCAGGACGCTGTGTGTGGTGGTGACTCAAAAAAAAGAACTACAGTGCCTCATTTCTCAAAATTAAAGGAACTTTTTATATAGTGCAATATAAAGTGTATACTGGTGTCATATTTGGAGCAATATGACCTCATATATGACCTAATTTTCAAGTTTGGTAGGGTCAACATAAATCCCACAAAATGTCTATTGTTGGGTATTTGAACAAAGACTAAATCTGTCTTCATTACTGTGAATTTTCCTCCCCAGCAGTGCAGTGAGAGATGTAGGTGGGGCATCAGAGGTGAGTAGCCTTATTGCGCTGCTGAAGTGAGTGAAGAGGGAAGGGGCGGGATATAAAAAGAAAAGGTGTCATCAGTGTCACAGGTCTGAGGCTGATGTAACACCCTCTGACAATCCCGTGTTGTGCTCAGATGATATACAACACATTCAGAGAATCTGTGGATTTGTTACAAAAGAGAAGTTTTAGATGACATGCGGTGACCTGATGCCAAATACCAGATATCGGTTTAATCCAGGGGGAATGCTGTCCAAGAACAGCAGTCTTTCCGACCTGGCAAATAAATACTGGGGAGATGCCTGGGCAGTGGTTACGTGGCCTATAATTAGAAAGCTGTCATAAACCTTGACATTTGACATGTATATTTGACATGAAAAGAGGGTTTTATTGTGAATTGTTCCATTGTTCTGGCTGCTTTGGTGCTAATTAATTAGCACAAACTCAAGTAATAAATAAAGATAGGATCACAAAGATTAAACAACAAGGCTGAAAACTGTTGGGGTTATGGGCAACAACAAGCTCAGTGTTTTTTAACAGCCATTTCAGTATAGTCATGATCGCCACATGATCTCAAACATCCAGAATTAATTCCTCAGACAACTCTGAGGAACAGGACGCTGCGGCAAGGCACAGCTGTATTTTTGCGACAAAAACTATATGTACTGTGGAAATAGAAAAG
>JAUBNQ010000015.1:11612005-11623957 GCA_032353495.1 Ctenopoma kingsleyae
ATACACGATGAAACTAAATTCACCCTCTGAGACTACAGGATTTATTCCAGTAAATTAATGATGAAGACATTGTGTGCCACCTGCATCCTTGTGCTTTCTGTTCTTTAGAGTAAATATTTATCTGCATGTTAAAAAGGGGACATTTTGGGAGTGAGTTTATGCCTCCTACACCTAAAGTACCAGGCTGCCAAACCTAAGTTTCCACCAACTAATGTGTAGGTGTGTGGGGGCACAGACTGAAAAAACAAACATGCCTCCCTAAAAATGTGTTTGGAGATATTTTAATAAACAAAATAATACATTTTTATTATTTAAAATATACTGGTGGAAATAGTAGAGTGTAGTAAGGATGCACTGGCAAATATGTATATCAACTTTTGACAAAAATATATTTAAAATCAGACATATACATGTAAATACATCGGTCTGGGCATTTTTAAACAGTATTATCATGAATACTTTAAATGGTCCAAACTGAAAATAATGTTTTTGTTGACTTTGTGAAGACATTTCTTTTCGCTTTTACACCTCATGTCAGTATCATGAGTCAACAAGTGTGTTCAGCCATGTAGCCGGCAGTCCAGCAGATGGCATTAGATACTGAAGCTTCAGGGCGCCAGATCACAGAGGTACAAGAGTTGGACCTGCTAATTGACATAAACCTGACATGTCCTCAGTCACCCAGTCGCCCACACTCAGGGCGGAAACACTCATGGCTCCCTCTGAAGTGCAGTAAAAGGGAAATTGCTCCATTTTTACTGCACTTCTAGAGAACAGCTGTCCCGAGGGTTGTCATTTTCTGCTTTGTGAGTGGGTGGCTGTCAACTGTGGTTTGTCACACACTGGACCTGGAGGAGACGCTCAGGGATGTGATGGTACCGTGTCTTTGTACCCAGACAGGGGAGGAGGCACATGCAGGGGTTAAAGAGCGCTGTGGTCACACATTCCTAAACTCCTCCAGCACTGCCTACAGCCATGACCAAAATATCAGATCCAGTCTGCGGCCACAACATCACGCTTCCATTCAAACATATAGATGTTTATATTGTGTTACAGACATGGTTACAGAAGCAGCAGTAACAACGGGTGACCTTTAAACCTCTCAATTTATCATAAACCCACCTTTGCTATATTTAGGGTAACCTGGAGAAAGGCCCCATTTATCTGGGACTTCTCTATGTATACATCTCTTTTTAAATGAAGGAAATTTTAGATTTATGTTGCTGCAAAGAAAATTGCATCACCTCCACGTTTATATGTTCTTAAATAAAGTCACGTGACCACAGTTAGAGAACATTATGCAGCACATACAGTCTTCACTTAAATAAAAGTGGAAATGCCATTTTAGCTTATAGCAAAATACGCATATTGCACACTTGGTCCCTATACATTTACACTTGTATATTTAATGCCTATATTGCATTTTCTTCCATTTAGATGCTCACTGAACCGAGTAAACAATAGGTACTTACATTTCTGTTGAGGCTGCAAAGACTGTAAATCTCACCCTGATAGTAAGGATGCTATTTATTTAGTTATACACACATGAGCGTCCAGTCCACATGGATACCAAAACTTTTATTACAGTAGCTCTAACAAAAGGTCAAGAAAGTAGTGGACCAGGCTATTCTTAGTCTATATATTTAATTAGTCATCTTAATTGATTAAATTACTACATTGTGCAGACTTGTAATAGCTCAAGATATTTAAAACTGTGATTTCTATCCATGGCACCAGCAGGCAGTATTACCAGACTATTTTTCACATTCAGATGAATATACCAGCTTTAGTTGTCGTGAGGTCATCAGTTGTCTTAATTTGAGCTTGTTAGTTGGAAGTGGTCAGGATGCAGCACTCCCCTCCCCCCTCTCCCCAACCACTAATGTGAATGCAATCATTATGTACTGTAAAGAAACTGAGAGTGGTAGTTTGTGTGGGGCTCTCTCAGTGCAGCAGCGCTGACCTTTTATGGTTGTTCCGCAGACGCAGACTACACTGTTGTTATTTACATTCCGCGAAGGGAAAAGAAAAAATAGATTCCTTCTTTACTAGTGAGATATTTTAGGTAAAATGCAAAATATTGTCTTGTTTTGCATGAATAGTTGAAAGACTTATGTTAATGTAATAAAAGTAAAGAGGTGACTGCTGTTGTGATTCAATTTCACTGTTTTAAAATATTTTCTAAGCTATGAGCTGGAAATATTTTTAGTTTGTCATGAAGCCAAAATGATCAGATTTAGAAAATTCACTGGAAGAGGGCACCAGTTATTTACAAGCCTCAAACTAAATATGGCTTCATGAGTTCAGAGTGTTTCGGATGTCCGGTGCTGGATCTGTGCCAGTGTGGTGTTGTTATTGAAACTTGTCTTGCATCCGATGTCTTTAGGCATGAACCAATGGCAACCACAGAACAGCCACAGCTTTAGCCAGGGAACCACAGTGGGCAGACAGATCTGTCAATCAGTGGCTTCCGGAGTTTGTTTTCTAAGAAATCATCTTCTTAAGTGCATGCTTTCGCAGACTTTTCTTGTTTTTTTGTTGGGAGTACACATGCAGAGCACAAAAAACTAATTGCAAGGTCAGAGTGGAACAATCACAAAGAGAGTGTAGGAAGTATGGGCTTGTGACTGCATAAACAGGTTGCCAAATACTCCTAAGGGAGACACACAGAAAAAAACAATTGATTTAAGTATTGGTCTTGAGTTTGCTTCCCAGATTTGTCCCATTTAAATAGTTTTAGAGAAAAAATGTGTAGTGATTATTTACTACAAAGTCAGTTTACAGGTCTTGGTGAGTACTGATGCATATGTAAAAAAAAAAGGAAAAAGTGTGCAAAATCAGATAAATGTCCAAAAATGATATCACTTAAAGCAGTGTTGGGTGGGAGAGAAGATTTGAAAGGCTGCTGTACTAAAGCTGCTGCTATCATAACACTTCACCTTCTTAACTGTCTGTAATCCAGTTGCATTGTGGGTAATGTAGGCACGAGAGTTTGACAATAAGAAATTGTGTGATAAAAACAAATGGTTTTGCAACTGTTTTAATTCTTTTTCTTTTTTTTTTAACTTACCATACTGAGTACCAGTTTGGGAACCACTGGGGTGGAGCAAAACAGTAACTCATTTACTGCAGAAAAGTAGAGCCAAAGCCTAACACAAAAACATCAAGGTTTTCACAAATTCCTGTATGCTGAATCATCATGACAAGACGTTGCTGCTTGTGTTTTTGGGCAGCGCTATTGCCAATATCAGGTCCCAGAATGTGCAGTATGATTATATGTGTTGACAAGACAGCAGGGATATAAACAGCATCAAAGGGCCGGCAATAATTCAATGCTGCCAGTTTTACACTGTGACGCCATTCAAAATAGCATCAGTAACACAGCATTGTTTCCTGCACTGCAGAGTGGCACTTGAAGGGCACCCAGTGAGAAGTCTCATTAGGGTGACCTTTTAACAGGGAGGTCACAGGCAAAAGGACACAAGCACATGAGATCTCAGTGACTTATGTCTCACCATGCCTGGGATGCACTGCACTACTCACTGCTGCCTCATTTGCTGATAGACTGCCTGGATCAGATTCTCCATTGTGCATTTTCCATTAAGTACACTGTTCCCTTGTGCCACACAAAGCACACGGCCATCTTTAATAACCAGTAAGTGTCCACATACTACTACAGCAGCAGGTTCTCGGTGCACTTACTGTAGCAGTTCTGAGTAATGATAGTTTCTTTAGAAAGAGTCATATTACGTAGTGAACATGTAATCTTTCTCTGTAAACCAAACACACCTGGGGAAACTCACTAGTTCTGGCTTAGGAGCCCATTGGTCAACAAATGATGTCCTGAGGTTATTGTAGTTTTTTTCTTTTCAGATATTCCAATGAGACACACTACCTGCAATGCAGGGGGACGACACATTTTTGTTTACTGCATTTAGTGTTTAGGACATTTAAGACATTATGCATCGGATGACACTAATGCACTTTTGTGAACACACTTTGAGTAAATCCCTGTGCATATATAGTATGCATAGAGTACCTGTTTCAAAAAAAATGTACGTCTCACAAAGTTTTTGAAAGTAAAGTGTCACTGATCCCAGTCAAACCACATGCCAGCATCCCAGTGCTGCAATGCAGTGACTTATCATCTTTTAGACACTAGCCTGGATGTTTTAACATCTGTGTGACACCAGAGGGCAATATCCACATGTAACAGCAAGAAGGATGGGAACTCGACTGAGGTGCAGCTGGAGGCCCTCTACATTCAAATTTACAAAATTGAAATCTCATTCCTGCTCATCATTCCATGTCATAGTAACACTGCTGATGTCAATCCCCAAGCTATACTGCAGCAGCAATGTCGTGCTGCTGTTAGACGCAGCTTTGCATTAATGAAAGCAATTCCAGTGAGGACGTGACAAGACAGATTTTATGGTCACGGCTTTATCAGTTTAAACCTATTATAAAATCCATGAATTTGCAAATAAAGCTGGATTCACCCACATATTTCATAGGAAACCATCCTCCCAAACAGGTTAACAACTAACCATAAATACTGGGAACTGTCATTTTCCTGTTTTGTGATCAACCAAATCAAATACAACCTGTGGAATTGGTAATGAATAAACAGCTACTGCCGTCTGAGACGCACCCATGTACTAAATCATAGCAATACACTGTTGAAAGTTACTGAATTCCTGAAACTCTCTAGCATTTCAATATATGCTAACATGATTATTTATGTTCTCACTAATCTCTGCATACTTGCCGTCTACCACACAGCTGTTTATTTTTATCAGTCAGGTATCAGTCGTACCCTGCTGGGTTATCTTTGTGCCTCGTTGCTTCATTGTGTCAGCATTGACCCTGTTCATCTCCCTCTTACATGTGGTTAATACACCTGCAATCAGCATAGTAAAGATTTGCTTCTTTACCTGTTCTACCACTAGCAAACAACGTTTTAACCCTATGCCAGACCTTTTAGGTGATTTTTTTTTATTTTGGACTAACAAAACTGCTGAATTCATTCAACAAATCCAGATATCCTTCCATGTGGGTGGAAGGTGAAATGTCTTCAAGAACATAAAGCTAGTCCAGTTGCCACTGAACAGCATTTATTTGACATAACCATGATTGGACCTGGATGACTGAGAATCTTCACAGACAATTCATTCAGCATTTTGGTTAGCCAGGCTCGCTGCTCTGCGTAAACCACAACCTCCCAGTGATTCTTCTGGATCATTCTTGAATATGATTTGTTATTAGTTGCTCTCCATGACAGGCAGTATGCCAAAACCTTTGATCAACTCCTTACGGGTTTCAGTTTCATCCGGCAGGAGCCATGATAAAAATAAATGATATGATCTTTGTTGTGCTAGCAGAATGACAGCAGCTCCGTCCAGGATGACTCACTCTCTCTGCAGTGAGCCATTCCTGACGCTCTCCTATACCCATCAGCCAAATTGCCTTGATCCCCTGCTCATTGCTGTCTGTCGCACACCCTCCTGCTCGCTTACTGTGGAGCAAGGTGGTCGAATCCACAGAGCCAGCGGCATGGTTTTCATCTCCTAGGGGTGAGAACGTGCAAAGCAGTGAGCAAATGTGTTGAGAGGATTCCTCACATTCTCCCGCTCGGTCCTGGTGGCCTGGCTCGGTGTTGGGTTCCTGGGAGTGAGGGAAGAGGAGCCAGGGGAATCGGCTGCCGACTCAGCAGCTGACACCTCCTCTGATCTCTATCTCTTCCTACAGCCATAAACCAAACTGTCTGACTTTTCAGCATGGTAGCCACGTAAACAGAGTTTTCCTCATGGCCTCAAGTAAGCCGGTCAGTTCTAGTAGGTCATGGTGAGGATGTGGCACTTAACAAAACTCAGTGAATGGAAAAAATTTTATTTGGAAGAAATCTAAACAATACTCAATGGGAGCTTTTAAAGGGGGCTGGTGCTCAAAAATATTAGTTTAATAGCTTATCATATTAATACACATTGATCAGTTTTTGCTCCACTTGTTCACAGAATTTTATCTGATGTAATGCGTTTGTTGCCATGCGTGATTAAATTAATGGTCTTCCTGGGCGTTGGTACACTGGGTTATAAATCTGGTCTTTGGTGTTTAGACGGTGGGACCTGACAACCTTTTTTTTTACAACCTGATGCTAAGGGCGTCATGAAGTGACAACCCTGCTGAGCAAGCACACTTCAGTGTAACATGTAACGCTCACAAAACTACTGTATGATCACATCTCATTGAACAGACGTTTGCACATCTTCCAGCTCTCTTGGGATGAGAACGTGATTGCTGGGCTTATAAGCTGATCAATGGTCACGATGTGAGTCAATCCACATCATTCAGAGTAAGGTCATTTACTGCTTTCTACGGCTTTTACCACTTGTTCCAATGCGAAGCCCAAGTGTTTCGTTCTGCTATAGGATTATTTGAATAATGAAAAGTAGAGTTTACATCTCTGCTTTGATGCTCTCTAAAGCAATTTATTTAGTCAAATGTCATTGCTTTGATTGCCAGAGGGCTTCTCTTCGGGTACATCTCTTAAAACAGTCCTAGATAACATCACGTAGGTCTTTGTTCTTGTTATTTGCATATTATTTGTTCACAAAGTTTGGTTTAGCACCATGACAGGATTTCAGAATGGTTTCCTTTGTGCTTCGAGTTTGACAAGACTCAACACTGATTCATGACTTTGGAAACAGCAGTTGGAGGAACAATATCACGATAAGGACCATTAGTAGCTGGAGCTTTCGATCATCTCTCACAATCTTCGTCAGCAGAGGAAGTTGGCTTGGCTGTTAAGAACGAGCTTTCAGTCTCAATCATGCTGTTCCTTTCTGTAATTACACAAAATGATGATTCATAATGTCAGAAATCTTGATTTACTGCTCACTGAAAATGCTGAATGCCTTGCTGATCAAACAATCTAACAACAGATGAGTCTTGATTTGTTTCATATCTTGACATGAACATAAAAACTGCTGTGTCATCGGTTGTGATTTGTAACCAGCGTAAAAGTCACCTCTGCCTTGCTTCTTTTCCCCTTAGTCATTCTACGCCCAATTTAGCTGCACACACATCTGCAAGGTGCACAGGCTGTACCCTTGAAAAGATATTTTTACTGGGAACACTCCCTGCTGACAAGCTGTCCTTTGTTTTCCCAGTGCAGCTCAAGGCTTGACAAAATAATAATGAAAGAAGCAGAGCAGACTTTTTTATATATAGTACAGCTAGTGCATATGTCTTACTGACTGACGAGCACTGTTAGTATCAGGTTTCCTGTGGATTTGCTGCTTCTTCCTATGTCACAAATTAACAAAGCAGCCATGGAAGGAGAGCATAAGACAATGCAGTTTTTGGCTGTTGAATTATACATCAGCTTGTTCAGCACAAATCTGAACCCCAAGCTCATTTCAGGGTGGCACCTTACTATTTTACAAGCCCCTGCTCCTTTAGATTTAAATTTGTATTCGATCACCACATCGATGATCTATCTGCTTGATAATCTAAAGTTTTCCTACTTGGACAAAGAAACTCATAAGTGCTTAAAGACTTAAGGCTGGACAGAAATGGTTTACAATATGAAATAGTATAATAAAATATCTTAATCTATGAGAAGTTTAAATTTTGCCTCAAACACATGTAGATCTTTTAATGCAGTATCTTTAAAATGCTCGGACGATAGCTTCTTATCTATAACTGTGTTATTATGACAATGACAATAAAATATTGAAAGAATGATTGAAAAGCAGTAAATATAAAATATTTTTGCCATGCATGCTAGCAGGATGGCTCAAGAGATGTAAATGGGGGTTTGCTGGTAAGACCACCACTGTTCTACTGTTGAGTGAAATATCTATTGGATCCATTGCTATGTAATTCGATACAGACATTACCACATAGGATGAATGCAAATAATAAATCTATTTATATATCTATCTATCTATGTTGTGTAGCGGAAGCATTTTCAGTAAAATGTCTCCACATTTAGTGGATCATTTTGTAACACCCGGACTCTGGTCAAAATTTTAATTTGGCCAGTATATTAGTATATTATATAAAATACATGTAAAACTGATGAGATACTCATCAGACTCAACTGCACTTTATGTTTAGTATTAATTAGCTAATGTTAGCATGTTAATACAATAACTATGATGGTAAACATGGTGAACCATGCTACCTGCTAAGTTATGTGTTAATATGTTCATGTTTAAATTTAGCCCAAGCATTGCTGAATTTGTAGGTGTAAATATTTCCTATAGAAACTATGATTCATACATAACTGATGTGATATTAATATTTGAATCTGGTCTCTTTTTGTAAAGGCCTGTGCAGATTTTATGTGTCCTCTGTACATTCGCAGTTGGACTGAGTATTATTTCTCCTAAATGCCAGTGATTCTGATGTCATGCCAGAGAAATCCCCCCTCGATCTCTGGGTCTCCCCAGCTGTTGTTTCGATATCATCTTTTAAGCTCCACGTTAATAAAACTGTAATTGAAAAAGCTTTGCATCCTCCTATATCCAGTTACTTACACTTTCATAATATGCACAAAAGCTTGTATGTCTATTCCCTCTGGTCTGTTTTCTGATTGATATGTGTGTGTGTGTGTGTTGCACTAAATAGATCTTACCATTGCAACAAAGACAGCTGAACTGACAATAGTAAACTGCAGGCAGTTTTCTCTTGTTCCTGTGTCGTCTACTTTAGCTTTTATATAGGCAAACAAGACGAGTCTATGGGCAAAATGTGGGCAAGTTTCTCTGTCCTCTTGTTGTCTAACTGTAATTCAGTTGCAGCTGTAGAGGATATCTTCCAGTGCAGCTAAAGCTATTAGTTAATTAGCCTATTAGCCAGACAACAGAAAATTGCAACTATACATAAATTACAATATAAATTAAAATAACTTAACTTAAATGGTTTAACAAAAAGCCTGTGTTACAACCTGGAACTATGCCAACCTCTGCTGCTTTAGCATGATCTATAAGCTAAGGAAGGAACAAGAAAAAGCTTTTTTGAACTTCAAGTGAATGAAGGTTGTTTACTTCTCTTTGTGTAACAGCAGCAAAAGTGGACACTCAATATGCAGACAATATATAAATAAATAAGGATCATATTTGTGTTTCTGTCAAAAGCATTATTTCATTTTAGGAAGGTGTGACTACTAAAGAGCAGCGTCATGCCAGAATAACACCATTAGCTGAATTCATCTCAAAAGCTCAGCACCGCCTCATTAAGAGTGCCCACTCCCAATTGATTTAAGTTTCACTGTGTCAATAGCCCAGTAGTTTTGTCTATTCAGGCTATTGCTTGCCTTGGTTTGCATAGTCATGTGCTTACACAGCAAATAAAGAGGCTGTCTCATTAATTTGCTATTCAGTCTACTCTGTAGACTACTAAAAGGACTTAGATTTCTCTGTAACTACATCACATATTAGTAGTTTTATGTGCTTTTTACAATGCATCAAATTCTCTGAACAGTTCTGAAAGTGCAGCATTATCTTAATCTAAAAAGTAACTAGTAATTGTAGTTTTCAGATTAATGTGGTAGAGTAGTAATACCAGCTGAGTAAGGGTACTCAGCTAAGTTTTAGTGAGGTGTTTATGTTGATTTAATGCATAACATTGGAAAATTTACACGAATTAGATTTTTTTTTTTTTTTTTTTTTATTTACGGTATAATTCCAACACAAAATGCAATCTTTAAATCATAATTGTATTTTTTAAGCAAAAGGTTTATTTAATTCCTAATGTGAGTTTGTTCAGATCCCGACTTTAACTAGGCCACTCCACAACTTTAATTTTATTCCTTTTGAACAATTCAGAGGATGAATTACACCAATTCGGAACAGTCTTGCTGCCTAACTCTGTTGTACCTAAGCTATAATTCAAAGACTGATGACCTGAAGCTCTTCCTGAGATTTCTAGAGAGAATAACTCAATTAAATTAAATTAAATAGTAAGGTTAAGATCTTACAGAATTATATGGAAAACCTAACAAATTCCAGTGGAAAGGAAAAACTCCCTTTAATAGAAAAAACCTCCAGCAGAATCTGGATCAGGGGTGGGCGGCCATCTGCCTTAACCAGTTGGATTGAGTGGAAAGTGGAGTGAGGTAGAGAAAAATAGACACTCTGGAAATAATTACATATTTTTTTCTGAGAACTGTCCTTGTTGCAGCCGATGCTTATTTCACTTATAAAGTATTGAAATGCCTGGTCAGTGGGTTCATCTGCTGCTCCAGTGTGACTGAGAGCATTTAACGTTAGCGTGACTCCTGATACTGATAACAGTGTTAATTTTAATTCAATTCAACTTTATTTATATAGCGCCAAAAACAAAAGAAAAGTCGCCTCAAGGCACTTTACATTGTAAGATTTAAGATCTTACACAGTATAAGTATGTACAGAATAATGTACAAAACCCAACAGTCCCACATTTTTTAATATACTGTAAAGTAAATATATAACATAGGGTATATGATGGAGCTTGATCATTAAATGCTTTGTATGTAAAGTGAAGGATTTTAAATCATATTCTAGATAGTGAGAGGGGAGATTTTCTAGGTTTCCATCAATTATGGTACGTTGTTTTTGCCCTGAAATAGCAAACACCCCCACAGCATTACACTGCCACCTCCATGCTTGACCATTGGTATGATGTCCTTTTGTGGAATTCTGCGCTTAGTTTACAGCAGATGTAACAGGACCCCTGTCTTCCAAACAATTCAACTTTAGATTAGTCAGTCTATAGAACATTCTCCCAAAAGGTTTGAAGATCATCATTCTGCCAGATGTGCCTTAATGTTCTTCTGGGTTGTCACCTCACAAATCTCCCATAGATGAAATTTCGACCCAGTGGAGTTACGATAATTTCTTTATTAAGATGAGAGAGGTCTGCAGTTCATAGACTGTTTTCCTACGTTTGTTTGTGACTGCCTGTGCGAGTCATCACGATTCTCTTGGACTAACTTTTGGGAAGGCTCAGTATTGTTCCTAGTCTTCACTATTTGTAGAAAGTGTCTCTCACTGGAGAGCCCCAGAGTCTTAGAAGTATATTTTCAATTCTTCGAACTCTATTACATTACATTTTAGGTTAAAATAATACAATTGTCATTTAAGACTTGTATTGTGTGTCTGCTCAGGTTGCTTTGTTTTATGTTAGATTTGATCTGAAACAGTAAGATATGAGGTACACAAAAAAGGAAGAAATCAGGAGAAAGTCTAATATTTTTTAACACTGTAGTTCTTGGCTAAATTATACTGCATGAGATGTTTTGTTTGTTTGTTGTTTTCCACTATAGGGTTGTCTTGCCTCTGGTGTTTATGAGCAACAAGTTTTCTCTGGTTGCTAAGGTGGGCCCGAGGCTTCTTGGCAGTCGAGAGTCTCTCGGGGCCCCAGAGGCTGGTGCTCTGTGACGCGTTGGGAAATCCCCTGAGCCTGCATCTGCCACCAGCACCCTACATGACAGGATGCAAACAGGGATATAAGGGAGGTTGAACCTGGTGAACTTACCATATAGCAACCCTTCATTTCGGATTCCCTAATTAAAATGAAGCAGTCATTTAATAAATGGGTTGTCATGCATTTCAACTTCTGTTGCGAAGACATTATTACAGCTGTGTTTATTATATTGTGCTTTCTTATCTCAACATCTGGGTGTCCACAGAAGGAGTTATAATTGTTGACAAACACATTAATAAACACATCTGCTTAGTGTGTGCTATGTGTTAAATAGGAAGACTCAAAAGTGTATGTACATCAGAGCAACTTGCTGGGGAAATAGGGTCTTTTTATGTGAACTCTTTTCTAAAGTAAATTTCTAATTTTTGCCGTAATTTTTCTAAAGTAAATTTCTAATTTTTGCCACCAGCAGCATGTGTTTTCCCTTATTGCTCCATTCCCGGACATGGACTCAGTGGAATAACTAAAACAATGCAATGT
>JAUBNQ010000015.1:11632808-11645968 GCA_032353495.1 Ctenopoma kingsleyae
TAAAAAATATCATGATTTCTCCAAATGGAAGTGGGTTGTGAGTTTAAGTCTACAGAGAAAAATGACATTTTCTTCTACAGGAGATGTTAAAATGTATCAGTGGATTAATCAAGGTCAACTTCAAGAAGTATTTTTGATAATGGAATACGATTGTCCTATGCTGAAACTCGAGCATCTAAAAGTACAGTTTTGCCAGTCTGATGGACAACCACTTTCCTGATAGTTAAAACTACAATGAGCAAGGCAGGGGCTCCCTCTGCTGGTGAAATCATGGAAACGATTAGTTGGGCAGGTGCGTAAAATCAGGAAAGTTAAGTAAACTCAGAATGTGACTAGATGCCCCTGTAGTTGAAGAGAACAATCAAATGTTTAATATGTTATGGTCTTTAATTGGGATTTTTAGTTGTTGCACAAACTGTAAACGTCAATTTTCCTCATAAACAACTACAACAGCATTTTATTTGATCTCTGATTTGACTAACAAATCATTATGAACCAACTTTATAATTACAGTCTTGATATTTTACATTGCACAATTTTCCAGCTCTAACAAAAACCTGAAAACCTTAGAATAATCTTGAAGGTGGATGATTTAATACGTGTCGCCAAAAATAAGATTCTTGTTGTCTAACCAAGAGCATCGGGATAAACAGACAGAGGTGGATGTGGCCCTTCCGCTGCTGCAAACCCGCACATCTGCTTTGGGGGCGAGTTTCTTTTTTGACGCAAAGGATGTGAGCAGGAGTGGCACTCGGGGGGGCTTTAAATAGGAACTGGCTCCAAACTTTGGGACAACAGAGCATCTGAAAACTTCCAGCAGTTCGCAGAGCAAAACTACCGATTTGCGCCAGGATGGAGGTTAGCAGAAGACTTGGGTTGAGGGATACGGTGCTGGCGCTCTTGCTCATCGTCATCCAGGGACTTCCTATTGGGGAAACGGCCCCGAACCCGTCACCGCTGGTTGGAGCCAACTGGGGGAACCCGAGAAGATACGTTCACCTGCAGACATCCACAGACCTCAAAAACTTCTACTTGGAGATCAGATTTGATGGCACTGTGCGCAAAACTACAGTCAGAAGCTCATATAGTAAGTGTTTTTACAGCTTTGTTTCAGATTATTTATTCTAGTGTGGTAATATGACGGTATGTGCAACCTTCTAATGCAAACTATTGCCTCTCCCTTTCAGGTGTGATTTTACTGAAAGCTGAAACAAGGGAGCGCATCGCCATCCTGGGGGTGAAAAGCAGCCGCTACCTGTGTATGGATCTAGAGGGAAACCCATTCAGCTCTGTAAGGACACATTTCCTTCACTTCAACTATTACTTCTATATAAATCAATCTCTTTACCAAACTTGTTTTTTCCCACCTCTGCTCTCTTGTGAGATTTTACTTTTCGGTGTAAACAGTTTCTCGTTTACGCACATGTGTACAACAATTATTGGATGTCTCACCATCAGTTTATTATTTTTAAATGCTCAGTCCAACTAATTGTTGCTACGTACTACATCGACCTCTAAACAGTTTGTGTTCATATTTGCCGTTATTATAGATTTTATTTAAGTGCTTGGTGCACTTTTACGCATAGAATTCACTGCAACGAGAGGCTGACCAAACATCAATTTATACAACGAATTCCTTATGATATCAATGATATATATTCCTAATAGAGACACATTTATTTTTACTTATTTAGTACCTAATTGGAGATGGTTACACTCTGACACTAAAGAAATTAATCGTTAATTAAAATCCATGATATTTTACGTTTTGCGTCTGAGAAAACCAGGATGTTTCCATGTCGTAGATTAACTTTCTCAGCTTTCCTCCTGTGTCTCAGCCCATCTGCCTCAGAGACGACTGTCTGTTCAACCACAAGCTCCTGGAAAACAATCGAGATGTGTACTACTCCACCCGGACCGGTATCCTGTTTAACCTGGAGGGCTCCCGACAGGTGTTCTCAGCGGGTCAGAACCTGCCGCAGACCTCCCTCTTTCTGCCCAAGAAGAACACGGTGCCGCTGGAGCGTCTCTTGCTGTACAGGGAGAAGAGAAACCAGGTGGTTGATCCCTCCGACCCGCACAACGTCTACCAGGGGCAAGCGGAGGAGGGCTCTGATTCCCAGGCCGTGCATGAGGACGACGCCGACTTGGAGGTAGAGTTGGAGACCGGGGACGACGTGCGCAACGTGTCCCGAGAGACGTCGCTGGCTCCATCCACCCACGACCCCTGGAACGTGCATTCGGGGCCCAACCCGGGCAGTCCACGGGGCACCGGGACCATGGGCTGATACTGTTGATGACCGATGTCGGTGTTGCAAGGTGCGGGCGCTCCCTGTGGGTACCTTACTATTTGCGAGTCAACGTTTAACCTTGTACTTTATTGACCAGGCGGGAAAAACATAAAACATCAGAATTTATTTTGAGAAAAAAAAATGGAAAGGCGAGCATTCAGGTAGATCCTTCTCTCTCACACTGACTTAATATCTTTTCAGTCATCTTTCATTCATAAAAGCAGTGTGCTTATACACTGAATGTAAAAAATATTAGACTTGACTTGCATGCCCTTTTGCACAACTTATATTGTGTTAAAACTCATAATTTTGTACTTAGAGGTCCCTGCAGATCTGTTAAACTAGCAGGTTTGGTCAAATATAGAAGACGGAGTACATACTGGGACTTTGCCACAACTAAAGGTTGATGTAGTTGATGTGTCTAATCACTATTCCAAATGTATTAATAAATTAGTGAACCATAGCTTAAGAAGTCTGATATTAGAAATGTAAAATGTGCATTATTTATTAACACTTATTGGTTTCACAGAACAGCTAGATCATTAATTTTTAGTAAAGATGCAAATGTTTACCTATTTCTGGAAATGCAGAAAACCAAAATATGTGCAGAAAATCAATCAACCAGTCATTTCCATTATCTATTGTGGTAATGTTTCTATGTCTATTCTTGTCCACCAGTTAATAGCAGCCAAACCATGACTTGAAGTAATACAGGGAAAACAACCTATGCAAAGCAGTGATCTTGATTTAAAATCTAAAGACTTGCTTCATGATTTTCCAGGTGCTGGTCACCACCAGCAAAAATGAAAACCAGTCCCAAAGAGTATTTATTTATTTAATTCCATTCATTTATTATTATTTATCCTATTTATAACAATGCTTTACAATTATGTGTACATAAAAACATAGTTTGTCTTTGAATGTATTAGTTGGAGATGTGGATGAAGTGTTGCTTGAATTTGGGACAATAAACTAAACTATAAATGAAACGATGAAAGATTGTTGTATTTTACTTTAATTCTATTTTATGTACTTGCAGATTTTAAACTGTGCGCTGTGCTGTGAAAGGAAGTCATAGAAGTTTAACATTGACTGGGAAACTCAACAGTTCCGCTCATTAACTAAAAATACAGTTTCAACAACAATTAAATTGGTCATTGTCGTCCATTACCCACCAAACTCTTAACGGGTGAGTTTGACATTTTCCACTGTTGGCAACAAAATATCCAGTAAAACAACACGAAGAAAAACATCCACATAACCCCTAAAAATAAAGTTAAATGTCAAATTGTCGTTTTGCTCACTTTTTTTGTATTAAACAAAGACAATACGGGTTGATCTGTGATGTTTGGAGGTGCTTTTAGGTTGATTTAACTTCACACAGACTTTTGTGCACATCCACACAATCTTTGTGGAATAGTATAAAAAGGATACCCTGACGCACGTATGTGAATAAATAATATAAAAGTAAAAGGAACTCTGATTACACCGGGTACTCCTTTCAGCGCAATATTTTGTTATGCTTCATGCAATTGTAAAAGTGCATTTGTGTTGAATGTTTTGGGGTTTCTAGGCTTTGTCTAAGTGAAACAAAAAGGCACAAAAACCTGTTGTTGTCATGTTATATCGCACAAATTAAACTAGTATAGCACAACTGCAACACAAAAGACACTAAAACACTCTTGCTGTATAAATGCATGCACTAAGGCACTAATCTTGTCACAGATTGCCTGTCAGTATTTAATGTTATCTCTTGTTATGTATGAGAATAGTAAATGTGCATTTGAGTCCAATGGGACATTTTCATTTTTTGAATGAAAGTGCAAATGCTGCACGCCATGTATGCAATGTCGTAAATGTAGCTACATTTTGTGAAATCTGCAACCTGAACTATTTTCTGCTACCTAAACAAATGTATAGAACTTAGTTAAACAGAAATTCAACAAAGTCCTCGTCTTGTCATATTATATTGCATTGCATATAAGTAAAATGAGCAGCACCACAAATGCAACACAGGAGACTAAACTGCCACACATACTGAGTAGTGTTCAACAATGTATTAAATAGTTTATACTTTGGTATAACATGATAAAAGAGACAATAAAATTAACAATTAAATTGTAGAATGACACATCAGTCCATAATGGCCTACAGTTGCAGGAGTAATGAAATGGTTGGATGATACAGTACTGCACAATAATTTAGACTTTTGATCCACAACAAAACACTATTGACTATTCAGAAATCATTTCTTAACCCGTGCATTTTTGTATTCAGTTACCTGTGGTATTTTTGTGTTTGCTTATTTCCCTTCATTACTTCTGATAGTTCCAGTTGCAGTCAGAACCTGCTGATGTATACACTTACATACACTGTAGACATACTGCAAACACAACACTTTTATCATTTTCCCCTCTACACTATTCAGCAGGTGTGAGTTTTTCCAGATGGTCCTTTCTGTTGGTAAAAACGCAGCGAGCAGCAGAGAGGACCGGGCTGGACTCAGACTGGCTCAGAGTGAGAATAAAGCGGCTGATGCCCGTGTTTGGACAGGGTGAGAACAGCTGGGATACCTTCACCCCTGCAGGCAGGGAGCACTTTAAGTCCTCTACAAGGTGCTTGACGGCTACACGGATGTAGGCGCCATGGCTTACGACCAAAACATGGGTTGACACCCCACCCAGACCATCATCAGCTGGATCACCAGAAGCGACGTCTGACGCAGCAGCTACAGCCCCGTTAGCAGTATCTCCAGCTGCAGATGCCCCTGCAGAGGTGTCCGGTCCTGACCAGCCATGTTCATCCAACATTTGCTTGAAAAGGACTTTGAGGAATTTTTTGAATCGCAGCCTCACCTGAAAACGAGGTGACAGTGAGCAGGAGCTAAGAGGTCATATCCAGAAGCTTCCTCAACACCAGCAGGTTTGAGCACGCAAATAATCAATGTCAGTGAAGACTTTGATTTAAAACAAATTGTTGATATTACTGCTATATCTTTTTTTATATTTTCTTTTAGTGAAAGTTTTCTTTACCTTTTTTAATTCACAATTTCTGTGATTTAGAGAAAATAAATCATGAACTACTTTGAAAAAAAAAAAAATGTTTCAAGTCATTTCCCAAGCAAAGGTGCCCTCATTCCAGATTCATGTCCAGAAATCTTTTTTTCTATTTTCTATCATTGTGAACTCAATGTTTTGGGGTTTTAGACTGTTGGTCAGTCAAAACAAGATTGTTGCAGATGAATTTGTACACTGTGAAATCAGAGAGACTGAGACATAACTTTTTTTTTATATTTTATGGGAAAAACTATGAATCAAGAAAATAACTGGTAGATCATTGATGAAAACAGCGAAAATAGTTTCAGTTTCTCAAATACAAAAGAGAGACCTAAGTCAGAATGGCAACAGATGTGGGCTCACATTTTGCCATCTTGCTTGCTGTCATTAAGTTAGATTTTTACATAAACGTGAAGATTAAATGCTTCTTTGTGTCACCTACTACGCAGACTAACAAAGAAAACTCAAGTCTACTGATCTCTGTGTGCCTTACAATAAAATAAAGATGGTGCTTTAGCAGCATTGAGGTTAAGGTTGCTAACAATGAGGTGCAATGTTCTCAGGTGTTATTAACAACATTAACAATCCCAGTCAGTGTTCCAGTAAGACATGACTGTGTGACAATGAGCCAGCATGCACAATACCAGTATGCTGAAATGGAAGCAGCTACACAGAACATTTTATTTCTGATACATTCTTTACATGCTGTGGCATGTAGTAACATTATCTAGGGGAAAGCCTTACTAGTTCGAGATATTTTACATCATCATACTCTCAAAATGTAGCTTTGTAATGAAAACTGTTATCTATCCAAAACTCAGTTCTAAAATATTTAGGAATTTTCAAATGCAATGCTGCACAATGAGCACTAAATGGCGCTGTTGCACAGGCAATACTCTCCTGATGTTGAGATTTCAAGAGTCTGTTTTCAACTTCAGGTGACTAAGCCAGTGGCCTAATGATGAATCCTGACTGTGTCTGACTCACCTGGTCTAAAGTCTCTCCTCCTGGAGGTGTGTAGTCACGACACGACTGTCCAGCAGCATTGGCCATGTTCTTCAGATGCTCTTTGCGATGACCTTCAGCAACACCAAATCCCTACATAAACAACAAAACCACAATTTAGATCTCAAACATAAGTTACTGAAGTGCTGAATGTAAAGCTGTTATATTTGGAAGTACCATAAATCCCTCAGATCTTACCCTTTCTCTGAGTAATGGCTCCAAAACCATCTCCATGCCAGAACAGTGAGTGTTGGTCCTCAGAATTATTTCAGCTGTCTGGTGGAGGAAACACAATATGGAAATTACTGACTCAGTACAATTTGTAAGTGCTAAAACAATCTGTCATGGACAGACTAAAAAGTCATTAATACATTGTCAGCATGAGTGAGTCAAAGACCACAGAGATTTAATATCTGGAAGTTATTCACAGGCATCCTGTTTTTCTCTTATCCTTCACAATAAGGAGACATTTTACTGGTTTGGGTTCAGTAACTGTTGCTAATGAGAAATTTAAGCACTGGTTTCTATTTATAACCAAGGAAATTACTGCTATTTTACAGACAAATATGAAACTCCACCTGTGACACTGTGGACTCAATCTTCAGAATAAAATCCAGGGTTTTTAAGTTAAAGGCCATGTAAGAGTGATTTGGGACTGCAAATAGGATAACTGTGGGTTTCATTTGTCAATGATCCAAAAAATGATGCCACGAATTACTAACCTGCACTGTTTATAATAAGATAACAGAGAAGGCGGGGTGAATTATCATTAGGTAAGTTAGCTCAGATTGTGAGAGTGTGAGTTCTGTCTGGAGGTCATTACTGTACTAAAAACATCACTGGCTGTTGCACAATGGTGGTGTTGAAATAACTTTATTCTCAAAAAATTCCATCAATCTACATGACAGCAATGATCGTGCCCAATTTAAGATCTCTAGACTATTATTATTTAAGCCAGTTTAAGTGTCAATCTGACAAATTATTGGATCAAGCATCATCAAATAAGAAACAGTACTAACTTTAGTTGTGACTTTTAAGGCAGCTGAGAGCTAGAATACCATGGCAACCTTATATTTATCAAAATATTTAAATGACGAAATTTTTCCAACCATAAACAAGCAAGTCTTAAACTAAAGCTAGAATATATAAATCTAATTACAAATTTCAAAACATCAGCCACAAGAAGATTAAGCATGTCATTATCAGCAATCCCAATAAAAAGGCCCAGACCACTGCTTTCTGATTTCCAATCTGTGCATGGTACTCAGTCCAAACTTAATTTGCTGCTACTAAAGAAATGAAACCCCCATATTTTCATTTTTAAAGCGCAGTAATTTCCTAAAACAGCAGGGAACTGTAGTATTTTGAAAATTGTAACCTCTACAACTACTACTTTATAATATTAAATCTGCACAATCTGTTAATGTATTAAACAAGCATTTATCACTTAGTGGTCACCTGCTTCTGCCAGTAACAAAAATACTGCATAATTGTAAATTAATGAGTTGGTCTTACCTGTACAGCCCGTTGTAGATTACTGGCAAACACATGGTTGAATGTGATGTTTTTGAGGTATTGTCCTACTGCTTCACCCTGCTGCACACCTGTTTCTGACAAAGGCGTGTCCACACCTTGACCTAAAAAACACAAAATGCAAGCAGTTATTGCTGCTTTTTGGCAGCAATAACTTCAACTAATGTTCCTGTTAACGGTTTACCAGCTATGCACATCAACTTGGAAGGCTTTTAGCCCATTCCTGCTCACAGAACAGCTGCAACTCAGGGATGCTGGTTGACTTTCAGGAATTGACTGATTCAGGTACTTCCACAGTATTTCCAAAATATTACATTTCTTACCCCTAACCCCTTCTCTGTAAAAGAACTCAGGGTCATTGTCATGCTGCATGATCTACTTTCTGTTTAGCTTTAGTTCACGTATAGGTACATTGACATTTTCCAGTAAAATTTTCAAGATTCTTTATTATTTGTCACATGTATAGTTATACAAGTCCAACACGCAGTGAAATGCACCCATATGTGCATGTGATATGCTCGTACAACTCAAGAATTTATGAGCAAATGCTTTGCTGCCTGGTCCAGAGGCAGAAAGACAGGCCCAAATCCAAGCCTGAATCATCTGAAAGTCTATCCAACTGTGACATGCACCATGTTAACCAAGGCTGTGTAGTTAAATTCATGCAGTGTTTAACCTACCTTGAAGCAGTTTTTCTCTGTTGTACTCTGTTTCTCCACTGTGTGAAAACATACCAATGTCACTGATCATATCCAGT
This sequence comes from Ctenopoma kingsleyae, assembly GCA_032353495.1. Taxonomy (NCBI): domain Eukaryota; kingdom Metazoa; phylum Chordata; class Actinopteri; order Anabantiformes; family Anabantidae; genus Ctenopoma; species Ctenopoma kingsleyae. The sequence goes on from JAUBNQ010000015.1 coordinate 11,641,451, forward strand.
GATAACAATCTAGCTAGAAATTCAGTTTTTAAATATACATATAGGCAAGAAGACTGAAACACATTCTCTCGTTTGAAGGTAACGTTGACTACTACTTAAGAGTTGTCTGTTAAGTCAAACCGTTCATTTACACATTTAGCCGCCTATTACTAAGTGACAGGGAAAAGTGTTTCAGTAAAATATACTTAACAGTAACAATTAATTCATGAAGTTATTAATACAAAACAAACTGGTAAAAGATCACTTACTGTCGAACGAACGTTAAACTAAAGGTAAACATTTCCGCAGCAGCTCTCAAAATACTTCCTGCTTTAGTCGCAATCTTGTGACGTACGATCCTACGTCATAACGCAAACAAAACGCATTGCAGCGCCGCGCAAAGGATAATACTGCATTTTTTGTTTTAGTCGTTTTTATTGTGGAGAGATTCTGCGAGATCCAAACAGTGTTTTCTGGTGATTTTTCAACTATTTGTGGTAATTGTATATTTATTGTTTTCACGTGTCATATTTGTTCTCATTCAAAGTCCAGGAAACAAATTTAGATAAATTTTCACAACAGCCTGAGCCAAAATGCAGAAGAATGTTTAAATTGAACCAGCTAAATTTAAATTTGAAAAAACAATTGCATGTCTTATTTTAAAACATTTAGAATAAAATTTATTTTCTGCAACAAATTTTAAATGTACTAGGTTTAAGTGTTTACAGTGCACTTGCTACAGTACATTGCTAAAAGGTTTATTAGTCAAATTAATTAAAATGTGTAAACTTAATGACACACTCCAATACTTATAATACTCAGTAGCCCTATGACAATAGAATATATCCAGCTGTATCACCACCAAAGCAAATATTATGGATAGGTGTTAAATTTTCAGACCATAAACTTTTACTTTGGTCAAAGGTATGTGCATTTATTACAATTTAAATATATTATGAATTTATATTTCCACTATGAACTATTACATTGTTGGCCCTGGCTTTATATGCATGCGGTTTTCTTCCAATAAAACTTGTTTCTTCATGGGACAAAAGATATCCATACTGTACAAAACCAAAAAATTAACTTTTTCAGATGCTGGGCTATATACTGATTTGTATGACAGCACTGAGAGTTGTTCTTTAACAACTGGTTCATGTTTTCAGTGGTTTAGTCACCATCTAGCAGCACCAGAGACAAAGATCTCACAAAAACACAATTCAACAGAGCAATTAATTCTGCAAAGAGGCAGAGCAATGTTAAAAAAAGAGGACGTATAAATAAATCATTAGATATTAGCCAATTTATTGAGGAGAAATTGCTGAGGTACACTGCCTGTTTGTAAATGGGGATAATGGAGGAGAGTAGGTGAAACAACAATCACACTGAACAATGATAAAACATTCTTGTGGTTGAAACTTCGAATCAACAGGTACCTCAAAAAGAAACATTACTCCACTTTATTTCCAATGAACTGGATTAAACATGCATTTGAAACTCAATGCAAGAAATTTGTTTTTTTTTGTCTTTCCAGTATATGTATAACATACAATATAGGCTGAGTTTGACTTAGCACCAGATATGTGAAATTACCTATCTTGGTATAGTCACTTTAAATTTCTCAGCGGTATCTGGTGGTTCATATTTTTTGATTTAAAGAGAAGAAGCACCGTATTTCCTCTAATCCAGGCAGAAGAAAGTGAGACCCGTCCAAAACTAAAAGAAAGAGAGGGAAAACAAAGTGTGTGGTGTGTGATGAGGTAATGAGATGGGCTCTTGCTCTATCCGTCCAAATTAACCTGAGGTACACAAACATTACAAAGAAGCAGCAAGAATGACAGAATAGAGATACAAATGAAACAAAAGGTTAAAACATGCTGATCAATACGATGGACAAACACAAGTACTTCCAGTACTAAACGCACTAAACTGCAACAATTCCCTCCCTTACACATACAAGAGAAAAGCAAAAACAACTGGTTTCATATACAAAATTTCATTATATAGCAGCACACAAGTGAATCACAATAAGGCAACTTTGTGTAAGACTAGAAAAGAAAAGCTTCTTAGCAGCAAGAGGATTGTGTGTATAATCTATCACTTTGGAATGATCTTACAAATTATACACAAAACATTTAAAAGCATAAACATTTTGTTTAAAGCACTTTTTTGGAAAAAAAAAACATTTGGCTTTTGCACAACAGAACATCCATGAATACAATTTAGAAACTATTACTGTTCTAAAATGAAGATTTGTGGCACTTCTGCTCATGGTGAAATAGGGAAAACCTTTCCACCATGTAAACCCAACCTATCCGTGTCTATAAAAACACACAAGCGGCAGTTTTAAAACTTCAGAGTAGAGTTTACATAAAAAGAACAAAACATTAACAAGTATATTTAGGACACAGTATGTGTGTACCAATTTGAAAGAACTATTGGAAAGGTTTGGCTATGTATTAACAAAAATTCAAGTAAATAACCACAATGACTAAAAAGAAAATCTAAGTCTATATGTGACTTGGCTTTCCTTAGTTTACATACTATATTACAACACCAATTATCCTATGTCTACTCGCCTGTTGGGACGTAGCTTTCAAGATAACGTGCATTACCCTATGGGAATCCAGCCCAGAAAAAAAAAAATCAAATAACTTAAAGAAAAACTAAAGAATGACCCACAACCCACTGAACTCTTCTCAACCACCATCCCCTTACCAATCTTAAGGAGTGTGTTTTTTAAAAGTGCATCAACATTGATATAAGTTGCCCTCTCTCCAAATAGTTAAATGGTTAAATTGATAAGAGAAACTGCAGTACACCTGAAATAACCCACCGGAAGTCACCATGGATTCTTCATCCTGCAGAAACATCATATAGCTTAAGTTTACCTCCTTGCTGTTTCACGATCACTCATCAACGCAGACTTCTAGCATCTGTCTCCCAACCTTCCACATACCCTTCTTGTACAAAAGCCTCACAAGAAACCGTTTACTCTTCATTCGTTTCCTCTCAAACCTGTAAAAACATGCTATAACTCCTTTTATAACTAGTAACATGACATCAGTACTACATGACTGAGGCCCTGAACTAACTGCTAAACACTTAACTGCTCTCTAACATATACAGTAGGAGCTACACCAACAACAGATCTATAATAATGTACTGTTGCCTCACTGAATTCAAATATCCTGTTACCATACTGAACTGATCTGTACTTTCTGCAGTAAAATCAAGACCTTAATAACTGCCCATGTCCTCTACTTTTACTTTTTAGACAATAGCCACTGCTCCAGATCTTTAACATCCTCACATCCTTCTTCTGTGAGCAGGCCCAGCCCACTCCTGGCCAGCACTTTTCAGCATAAATAGTAAGTAGCGCTATAGGTGTACACTGTATGATAAATAGAGAGAGCCGCTAGCTACAGTAGCACTCCTCTGGCTGGATATCAGCTTACTCTAAATGCCATGTACTGTATTATCGGCTTTTCAATCACTAATATATGGATTTTACAATGAGGAAAATCCCAGCAGAAACGTGAATTAATAACTGTTTGCTAAAGATGATAAAAGAGTAACTAAATGCTAGCTAAATATACATCATTTATCATATTTATGTTGCTAGGTTGCATCAAAAGAAATGCATATATTTCATATAATTATGCTGTTTTTTTTTTTTCAAGTATGAAAATATATTCAGGTTTCCATTCTGGGGAACCTAAGGCACTCTCAAGTTTTCAAGAATTTATCACTTTTGTTTTTTAAATAGTTTGATTACATGTGGCCCAAACAAACGCTTGAAATATACCCAACTGGGTATAAATGGGGCAAAAAAAAAAGGAGAAAAACTAGAAATTTCTTAATTACTAAAAGTTCATGGATTGTCAAACCATCACTGATGTAACCACTTGATGTAAATACTGGCAGCTCATGCCAGCCCTCGCTCACTTCCATTAGTTCATTGGTGGACAGGCATGAGCGGTATGTGAGTCAGGCGGCGATGGGAGTTCACAAGTTGACATCACGTACATCTGTGGGGGTGCTTGACTGGTCTTGCTGCTCCCTTGCCTTGTTGCCCGCTCTGACCCCGGTCTCCTGCCGGTACTGTTGCCCCTGCTGCAGGCTGGTGGCCAGCACACGCTCTATTTGCTCCTGGCAAGCCCTCAAACAGTCCTGGAACAAAAAGGGTCAGATGTTGTTACATATGCACACTTCCACTGCACCTTTGTTTAAATAGTCTAAGAAAGGCTAGCAATGAAAACATCAAAGCTGTAAAAAAACTATTGTTTCACTACTTAAACACACAAATGAAGCAAGAAATAAACATACTGTATAATGTAGCCTATTTATATGTAAAGTGATTTTAACAGAACTATAAATATCTATGCATGGCTGTAAATAAATGAAAATACTTGTGTTATACATTATGTGAAAGCCCCACACTAGGATTTCACTGGTTTTCTCAGCTCATCTCTGTATGACAGACGTATAAAGTTGTATTACTAATAATAAATAAAAACTGTTTAGTCTATTGACTTA
>JAUBNQ010000015.1:11646068-11660117 GCA_032353495.1 Ctenopoma kingsleyae
CGTGCGAGTTGTTTAACAGCTCTGGTCACATGTGCGGCATACCAGCAGGGAATTATGTGTATTGAAGTAGGTGGTCCCGTCTGCATCATGACCAGAACAATGGGTACCAGCACACTCCAATACCAACGCACGGTGGGCACAAGAATCCTCCCTGACACGAGACCTGTGCATGAGGTATGCGTGAAAGGACAAGGGAGGGAACTGTGGTCTATCAGGGAACAGATAAGCAGATCTGAAACTCCAGACTCCTTACTCCATGTCCCCCACCCCTTGGGTTTACAGCACGGTCAGTCCCATGTGGAGGTCTAGAGGAAACAGATTTGACCCCTGACTCTAGAGTTTGGGTGTAAAACAGAATATAAGACAGTAGGACCGGATGTTTTTGGACAACATCCCTTGTGAAAGGGGATCCTCTGTCTGTCTCTCTGTCTCTGTCCCCTGCGCAGGTCTGAAGACGTGGGAGGTCTGCCTCACGGAGCAGGCTGCAGTACTCTTAAAGAAGCTCACAATGAGGCCAGCATTCCTTTGAAATGTACGGATAATTGAAACCTGATGGGCTGCAGTCGGGGTGCCTGTTGTGATGGCTGGGTTGCGGGGCCCTTGTTGCCAGGGCAACGCAGCCACAAGCTAAGAGGCAACCGTGTTTTTCCTGCAGCTCATTGGCTGTGACCTTTTTGGATTTTTTGGCTTCTGTACTGGTCGCCTTTTGTCACAACATAGTGTGGCAGTGAAAACACACACTGGAATAAACGTGGTACATTTTTTTTTTTTTTTTTTAACTCTGATGGTGATTCACAAGTTGCTACCATTGCTTTTATAACCCAGTATCTGCACACACTGCAAATGCCATTCACATTATGCAAGGCTCAGTATTACACACTGATTAATGTGTATATAATGCAGGAGAGCCTGGTGCTATTATTTTACATGTATGTTCAGTCCTGCTAAATCTATAACTGAGATCACACATTATTATGTTTTTATCTAATCACTATCCAAAAAAATGTCAGTGTCCATTTGCAGTTATGAAGACCGCCTTGTTATCTTTGTCTTTTTTCTTTGGCCTTTACTGGAAAAGATGCTCCATCACTTCACTACAAACATATTCCTCCACCAGGAGGGGCAAGCAGCTAAAGTGGGAGCCATGCAAAGAAATTGCATGTGTCCTACCACAAGAATGTGGGCTCTGAGTTTTAAGAAGACATTCCCTCTGCCGCTGCTCTTTATAGCAGCAGTCTGGCTCCCCAGCCAAGACCCAAAAGCTTGCCCTCCCTCTCTCCCCATGAAAAGTAAATAGCTTCAATCTGCCACTACTGAAGTCATCACTGTTGTTTACCAAAAGGCCTCTTACGCTGCTGTCATGAGATGTTGCAATGATTATTATTAACAAAGCATTCTTGTGTAGCACTAAAACTATTGAGTAATGATTTCTGGCAGGTATAAATCTCCTTCACTGTGGTACTCACCACCTCTGTGTTGGTGATCTTGGCCAGCAGGTCTGTCAGGTTGTCTCGAGTCAGCCTCTGGTCAGTCTGGTCCAGCTGCAGGCCACAGACAGCAGCTCCCATGCTGCCTGTGGCAATCATGGAAGGAGGGTTCATGGCAAGGCGGTCATCTGGCAAGGAAAAAGGACTGCATATTAATGTGCAATTAGCCATACAGGTCCTTAGTGACACACTGTGATATGAAGAGAACTTATGAAAGATGAATGAGAGGTGCAAACATCTGAATCATCCCCAATGTGCATGCTCCACAGCTGAACCCGACTTTCCCACAGTCTGAATTTCATTGTTAGCTTCATGGTGAAACCTGCGTGGTTTCCTTCATAGAAACTTTAGCCCTGATTAGAAAAACAGATTTGGAAACCTCCTACTCGCTGAGTTCATGAATGACTCCATAAGGTCCATGTCCACATCTAAAAGACTTAAGTGACTACAGGCCTGGATGGAGGAGGCGGAAGAGAAGGCAGCCATGGAAAGGAAAACAAGAAACACCGGTACAAATGTCAAGCTGAAGCTGATGCTCATCAGGTCATGATTTCAGCACAGTTATTTTCATTTTACAGCAGACCTCTGGGGCTCTATTGACCAAGTATTTTATCTGTACACTAGGAGTCCTTTAAAGTCAACTCTACGTTCACCAAGAACATTCTTAATCAACTTTAAGTGAACTGAGAACTTCCTCCTAAAATCTTTACACAAAGCTGCTGACAGAAACTTCTACAGAAGAGCTGAGAAACATCCTGAGCTAAGAGGATGTTGCTGTTGCTATGAATGACATCATGAACCGACTTACACACTGGTCTATAGAGAATAACAGCCGATTGCACAGTGAGGAACAAGTACACTTAATGAACTGCTGAACAAAGTGGGGTCTGAAGAGCACACTTTTGGGCCACTCGTATTCACGTAAAGCTGGAGGTTCCACCTCTATTAGCAGCTAGCAGTGTAACTCACTCCAAGAATCTGAAAACAAAATGGTAGTCAAGCTGAATTGTTGTTATGTAGACATCAGATTTTGACAGACATGTGAAATGAAAAAATATATATCAGGTTCTGCTGCAACTGAACTGTTCATCATGACTTTCTCAATGTTATAGGAGTCCTAGTGATGAATATGTGTTGGTTCTAATGACTAAGGAGTCCTCTTCACTACTTCAACTGCCAAACTGCTTACGAAATTACTCTTCCTACAAAAATGCAGGAGTCCTAAAGTCAGGCCCAAAAGAAGCCTTATTTTAGATTGTTTTGTGAAGACTGTCTCTGGTGGTTTCCAGAATTACAAAACACAGGCACAGGCCAATGTTAACACATACAAATTACCAACACTACTCCCAGAAAGCAGGAAAGTGGCACAAACTTTTGTTCTGGTGCTGCACAAGTCTAAATCAGCATATAGTCCTAGCCATATGCACACCAGCCTTGGTGGCCTGATAGCTTCGATTAAACCCTGGAGAGCAGCCTGCCTCGCTACGCCCATCATCTTCTCCTCCAGGGACCAGCTGTCCATAGGAGGAGCTCCTCCATCATAAGAATAACATCTCAACTCCATATAAAACTCCAAACATTTACATTACTGCACAACCACTGCAGGCCTCCTTTTTTCCACTGCGGCTGCTTTGTGCTTGGATATAACCAGCTGCTTATGAAAAGCACAGGCGACCACTGAAACACACCCCAAATATAAAAAAACATAAGTGTGACACTAAAATGGAGCTTAAACGGGGCGTGAAGCTCATTGAAAGAGCCTATGGTTCCAATAACTAGCTCTAGTAAATAAGTGCTTATTGGCCAGATATGACCACACTATTTGGAATTTCATTGCACTATAGTGACCTCCTTTGTTTTATTTCCTTCATTGAATCAGCTGAAAGGAGGTAGCACATGAAAGACAGCCTTGTAACAGAAGAGTGCTGTGTGTTATGTGATTCTGCAGTAGTGTTTCAGTCCAGGATATGAAAATCTTAGAGGGATTCCTAGTTTAAGCAAAGGAATGCCATGAAAATTCACAAGGGAGAGGCCTAAGGGGACATCTGAGTTTGTGCTTCTCCAGAGTCTCTAGAGTTTATTTTGGACATGAGGCCAGGATTGGAGGAGGAAGGAAGATCACTGGATCACTGCCCTGACTTTTTAAACCTGGAAGCTTCCCTGTCAACAAACAATACAGGCAGAGTAGCACAGGGGTTTAGCTGCACCTGAGTCACTAGGAGCAAAGTGTGCACGTTGGGGTTGATGTTACAGTATGGTATGATAGCCATCACTAACTTGTGTGTGACTAATCTAAACTGATCACTGAGAAATGTGGAAATGACCACTTTAAGCAGCTCTTAGCAAGTGGTCCGCCGTTTAGAAAACCCCTACTACAGCCTGTGGAGAGACTATAAAGTGGTTAAGGAAGCCAGAGGAGTATGCTGAGAGAAGAACGAGGTCACAGATGACTCACGATGGGAGAATGTTTGTGTGTGTGGGAATATTCTGGTGAATGTGGGAATAACAAGGCAGCAAAGTGAGTGAGTGAGTGAACAAGCACCAAAAAAAAAAAAAAGCACATGAAACGATAGGAAGTATATTACCTGTGGCACAGAGGGCGATGAATGTCAGCGTGTGTTTGCGGACCATCGCCAGCTTGTCTTTGGGAAGGGGCAGCCTACGTATGATGTGCTCTGTAAAATCATTGGGGATTACAGAGGCCATGTTCCACTTCAATTTCCCCAGAACCACCAACTCCCAGTCCTAAAAGACATGGAAGATGATAATAAAAAAAATGTGTCGTTTATTGGCAAAATATTCTCAGTCAGAGGGTTACATGGCTCAATGCCATGCCCCCATCAACCATGAAGTACATCACAGTCCCTCCCTATTCCCAGAGGAAATGGCTCAGTAAGAAGTGTAACATTTTTTCACTTTAACTCTCCTTGCTGTATCTTATTATCTGCGTGCCTTCTCATTCCTTGCATCCTTTGTGTTCATATTGCCGGCATGTGACAGGCTTTGCCCTGCAAACACCCTGCCAATGAGACAGCTAGCCTCTTCCTTCCTGTCACAAGCCTCAAACAGCTCCGATGACTTTGCACCGCACAGGCAGCAGCACAGAGCTGACGCTTAACACAGTCCGTCTTTGCACCAGAAAAATAGGTGTACATATGATTTAATTTCCTGTGTGTGTTATGTCAGTCTTTACAACGCAGTAGTTTAGTCACAGTATTTTGAGCATGTACAGGAAGTAATTTAAGTGTCTCAATAGTAACAAAATCAATGTTTTAGTATGTAAAACCTGTTATTCTATACTACCTAAATGTCTTTAAGTTGTGAAAATAGATGCTAATGTTTGTGAATGTATCTTGTCTTAATGAAGTATTAAAATATTAGCAAAAACGGCAGTTAGAAAAGAGATGAGACACTGTCAGATGTCAATCAATCAGTTCAATCAAGTCAATTATCAGAACCAATACAGAAGAGAAAAGCTAACTAGTGACACCATTTTCAAACTCATCGCTGCTTCAAGACAGCCATACATTTTGAATCTTACACCAATTTAGCAGTGGGATTTTCTTCATACTTTCACAAGTAAAGACGAACTTCAGAATCTGCAAGTATGTCTTTACTTGTGGAGGAATTTCTACATATTTCTACAACCTTTACAGGATGTAGAACAAACTTGACTAGTTGCATTTCCACACACATTTTCAAACATCTGTGCATGTTTTGTTTTGTTTTTTGTTTTTTTACACACATTCAATAAATCATTTCCACATTTCTACAGTGAAACATCACAGTTTCGTCAGTTTGTGGAATTTCCTGACACTTCTCATATTGGTCACTAAAGAGATAATTAACACAACTAGTAGGAGGTGGTGTCCCCTCATTCAAGTTACAGCACTATAAAAACCAATGTGTGTGTGAGGCAATATTTCATTATGAATATAAAAGGACGGTGTATGGGATGAGAGCATCTTTATGCATCTTGACTCTGGCAGTCACACTCAGTTTCCACTATATGGTAATTTCAGTTGTTTGAGTTTGTGGTGCTATTGAACCAGTTTTTCCTCACCTTCTTTATATCAGTGAGGACAGGCTAAACAACAGAAAATACCTCTAGCCACCAGTGATCTACCGCACAAAAAAACTAAACTGAAACAATGTTGAATAAATGCCGAGTTCAACTTATCACTTAAAAAGCAAATGTAGTAAACACCAAAACCCAAACGCCAGCAGGGACAGGCCCTCCCTTCGCCAAATGCTTATCTGTAATCTGAAATGTCACACGAGTTTCCTGTATATAACCTACTACACACATATGCTTGCATTTAACCCATTTTAGCCCCTACGGAGATTGATGACTGAGATGTGTGGATTTGCTGTCGTTGGGCTCACTTCCTGGACAGCTGTCTTGATGAACACAGCCACCACTCCACCCCATTTAACTTCTCTCTTTCAGAAAGCATCAATGTTAATTACAAGAAAGAGCTGCAACTTCTTTCACATGCCCTCACTATGTTCTCTGTGCATCCTGTGAGGACATCCAGGAACCTGGAGACCTACAACAATACGGAACATCAAATGGGACAAAAGGCATTGCCCCTCAACAACTGCAGGGAACACAGGAGGATGATGACACAGATATGCAGAAAGTCTTCACACTGAAGTGCCTCACAGCAGAGCATTTTGGCAATTTTGCTTAAAAAAGTCTGAGCTATTTGCGATACAGTAGACGTAGATTAATCTTCATGTAGATGTGGAGATGGTTTTCTTTTTTGTTGCTTTTAGATCATTCTGTATCTAACTGAAATCCATATTAAGACCATGTACTACAAGATATCCATGGCATATACTGCATAGCTGGCACTAGATGGCATCACATGCCCCTTCAGTCCACATGGATCCAAAGAAAGGATGTGGCTGTATTGTGCACAGCTCCACTTAAAAGGAAAATGGGACACTTCCTGTGAAACCAATTCAGCTATTAACTTTATAAAATCATCCCAGAATGTGACACTTGCATTTTTATGCTGCCATAAACAAATGAATGGCGCTTTTGACATTCCAGTTCTTACCAGCAGTTCCTGTGGTGTGATGGAGTTTTCTGTGTACATGCAAAGTTTTTCTGCTGATAACGGCCTGTAGTCCTTTAACTTTGAGGCCAAAAACATGCACACGGCCCCCAGAAGCTGCAAATAACTTTTTCTTGTGGGCATCACTGCTAAAAATCTGTCCAAATAATTAATGGCTAAAGGGAAGACGTCTTCATTGCTCTTCTCCTCTTCACACACCTAGACATGGAGGAAATGGGAGATGTATAACAGAAAAACACATTAGTTTGTATTTGGAATAAGAAAAATAACATTTTTATATTATTTATATGCTTTGAAGATGAAAAATAGAGCTGTTTTGCTTATAAGGGTGTCGTCTTTTCATGCTAGTGTTATAGATTGAAGATTAAATCACTCATTTTTAGCATGGCTTTACTCAAGCATAAACTGCAAAGACTAGGGAAAGCAGAAACAAATTAGCTCAATAGGAAGTCAGTTCAGCAAACGTCACCCCCCCCTCGCCTTTCAACTCCTCTTCCTTGTTGGGGCTTCTCGTATATAAAAAATTTTTTTAAATTAAAATAAATTATGAAGGAGCTTTACAAAGTGTGCAAAATGTCGAGAAGTTATGTTAAAACGATTTCCGACAGTTGCAAAAAAGAAGAATTTACTAACATGAGTTGTTTTATATGTTTAAAAATGAAAGTACTTTTGCATTCACGTTAGCTTGAGCCACTATAAAAATTAATATAAATTACTGTGAAGGGAAAATACAGAGTTTTCGATGATGTAAATTAAGATTAAGATCCCCTCTGTCGCCTGAGTTCGCCAATTGTCAAAAAACACCAACTTTGTAGCTGTAAACCAACGTAAATATGAAGCTAGGCTATTTCTTTGAAGCTGAATTTTCTTCCTGGTGGAATTTCCGACTCTCCCACGCCTTTGGTGAGTCACTCTCATTCAATTGTCAAAAAGGTTAACATCCCTGACAACCCTCCATGAAGTAAAACATCCTACTTATGAGCCTAAATTAGCTCGAAACGTGTCAACATGCAAAAAATAAATCGCATTAGCTTAAGCAGTAAGGTTAGCCCATCAATGCACAAAATGCCCACAAACCTCGTGCATCCAACCTGCAACCATTCGTCTCATATAAGGCTGAATATCCTTCTGGACCCGCTGGAAATATGAGCACTGAGGTAAAAACCTGTCCTCAATTGTTAATAAACTTTGCAACACTCTGTCATCATAGAGGATGTTTGGGTCAGGCTGGGCTTTCACGGTTTTGTCCGACTCCAGGCAATAAAGCTCCATGACTCGCCCGCCGTCTCCCCCCTCCACTTATTTGTTTCTCTACTAAATAATAAAATTAAAATAATAATAATAAATATTGTCACAATATTTTGGCGAGCGGACAAGAGGACGAGAGGTGTCCAGGACGAAGCATGAGGCTGAGACTGCTGGGTCTGCTGCAGTCCTGCTGCCTCCCCGGTTTGCTTCTTCCTCTGCGCCTCGAAGTCTCAAAGAACATCCGGTGCAACCTTCAAAATAAAAGCCGATACAGACTTGACCCTTCAATTTTAACAACTGCTCTTCGAGGAACTGCTTTTTTGTGTTCCGGCCTTGTTGTTCAGTCTGTATCTGCTTTACTTTAACAGCACTACTTTTTTCTTTTTTTTTTTTTACAGTACTTTCAAAGGGGCAAACACGCCGACCATGAAGCAGGCCTCATCTGCTCCACAAGTGGTTTAGACTACAACTTACTGAATACACAAACACATACACACAAATGTAGTTTGTCAAAGTTTTACTGATGTGTAGCCCCCAACATTTGCGTTTTATTCATATTAACTAAAGTGGAATTTCCTGAATAGAAGAAATTAAATTAATGATTATTTTTAAAACGAAATAACATTTTGAATCTGCAGATACAGTGCTTTCTTAGGAAGTTGTACTTTTCTTTTCAGGGTATGTACTTAGTACTTCAGCTTGAGTAAATAATATGAAATGGTACTAATATGTTTTTTTTTTCTATCCTTCTATACTTAGTCAAGTACTTGAGGATTGGGTTTGTGTATTTCCGTCACCTCTGAAAATGTGTGCAATACTTACCTCCTCCCCAAAAAAACCCAGTTTCATGAGGATTATACTGGTGAAAATCAAGTCAAGTTTATTTACAGAGCACATTTAAAAACAACCATCGTTGGAAATAAGGGACTAATAAACAATGGCGAAAGTAAAATCAATATACTCAAATGTAAAGCATAAAAAGTGTAACCAAATAAAAAATAAATTAAACATAGTAATAAAAACCTGTTCATTAGAATTTCACCAACAGAGGTTATAAAACTAAAATTAGATTCAAACAATGACAAATTAAAAAAAGATTAATGAAAAAGTAGCACAACATTAAAAAACAAAAATATTAATTTAATTGAATAATTATGGGATTATTAATACATACTGTAAATGCTACAGTTTTCTAATAGTGCTTTCTCAATTTTTAGGTTGACCTTAAAGCATATTGCTCAAGTTGTCAGATCTTGTAAGTGTAAATAAAATACATGTTAATTTACACAGTATGGGGCTTCCATACTGAACACTGTGAGCCACATCTCTTTAATGAACTACTGTACCTGTTATCAGATGTTTACAGTACATATAAAGGTTTTTATGAAGTGGGTGTAGGTTCAATTACTTGTCTGTAAATCGATAAATGACAAATCTTATGGCTGAACTGGGATGAAGACAGCATAGGAGTCAATATCAATAAGAATACTGCTGTATAGAGAACTGGAAGAACACCATGTTGCTATACTGGTCTACAACTCGCAGACCACTAATATATTAGTTTATGGTACAAATTAGCATATCTATTACACCTACCTACTAGACCTGTCAACAAAGTTCTTGCAAGCTCACTGTGCTACACTGAACAGAAAGGTTTATTAAAAACAAGCATTCAGTCCTCTGCTGCATACCCTACATGGTAGTCTTTGCATCAAAGTTGGATATTACTCAGTTTTTTCTAAGAGGCTCATGTATTTTAAGTTCAACTGAAAATGCAGTCTAAATTATACCTAAATGTGAATCTTATAGTACCATATACTCTTCAGTCTCAGCGTGCATTCATTTGTAACACAAAGTTCAGTGTGTGATCTTTGACATTATAAACATTTCCTTGCCTTATTTGTGATTTTTTTATATTGAAAGGTGGATTGGGTTAATATGAGTAATGGGGCCCTGGGCACAGATACTGTATGTAAACAAATGTGGCTCTAATGTTTTAGCCATTTATTAAAATGATACTACTTGGTTTTAAATGGTAATACTCTTTATAGTCAGCATTTGTGTTTGTGGTCATTTTACCTGAGGCTCTGGCCCATGTGCTCCCCTGATCTTTCAGACCCCTGTGCCCATAGGTCCACTCTGTAATCCATTTATCATCATCAGATCAAAATGTAAGTTTGTCTAGCACTGGTTTATGCAAAAACCTTCATAATGTCATTCCTTCTAGTCTTAGTTGTACTTTGTGTTATATGCTAATGAGCAAATTTTAGCATGCTAACTCCCTAAGCTAAGCTATGGTGAACATGGCAGACTTAATCTATTAAACATCAGTATGTTGTGCAGTGTTGTCACTGTGAACATGTTGGCATGCTGACATTAGCGTGTTTGTTAAGAAACAACTGCAGCTTGTTTGAAGATTTCCTAACTTCAAATGGTTCAACATCTAATAATGTGCGACAGCCTTTGTTGTGAGTTCTTGTTTTTCTCTCTGAGACCATTGTTTTTTAATCAGGTCGTAATCCTGCCTCATGTGCAGGCATCCATAGAACACAGTGTGATGTTGCTGACATCCTTGTACCAAAGGGTGTGGACGACATTTTGATCCCGTTCCAGACAAATGCTTTCAGTAAAGGAAGTCTGTTAGCATGATGGCATGCCAAAGGATGAAAGAATGAGGATGGACAAGGCAAATCTGCAGAGAGTGCTTGTGATGTCTCCAGGATGTCTAAAAGTAATTGTTGTTTTGTCCCTCTAACATAGGACCTAAATTATTAAAAGGGTAGGATAGGATAATAACAGAAGAGTAAGTTATGAAGTTGTCAACTCCCTGTCACGTTTGATCTATGTGCAGCTATGCTAAATTTGTTGTCAGAGATATCAAAACAATCACAAAAATGTATTTTCACGCATCTAAATTTGCTACTTCTTATCACGCGCCATGTATTTAGCTGAACAACATAATCTAGACAGAACCATTTCTCACTGCAACAACTTCACAAACTTCCTCCTCTCACAGTCACCACTAAAGAGCTGAATGAGATACAGAGTTTCATTGAGAAAAAAAAAAAAACACTGTGGGGCTATTATGAGAACAGACTGTGAAGTGAGAGTGGGAACTGTGTCTGAGGGAATGTCAAGGTTAGCAAGATTATTTCTACTTCAAAGGAGTGGATGTATGTGTGTGTGTGTGTGTATGTTGAGAGCATTCATCTTAGAATTGAGATTTCATGTCAGAT
The DNA here is from genome assembly GCA_032353495.1 of Ctenopoma kingsleyae. Lineage (NCBI taxonomy): Eukaryota > Metazoa > Chordata > Actinopteri > Anabantiformes > Anabantidae > Ctenopoma > Ctenopoma kingsleyae. The sequence goes on from JAUBNQ010000015.1 coordinate 11,657,124, forward strand.
GGTTATCCCTTTGTCTGTGCATGAAGAAGGTGACAAATCCTTAGGTCAGTGTTTTGGGCCAGAAGGGGTCTTTCTGCAAGAGGCCAAAGACGCGTACCATACTAATCGGTTAAGGCACTGTCACTTCAGGGAAACAGAGGTGTTAGACAGATAAAGCAGCATTACCCTGTTGCTGCAGTTTGTGCATGTGTCCTATGATAACACATCAGCCACTATCACACACGCCGAGCCGCACAGAGGTAACAGAGAGTGCCCACAGCCCTGGGAAAACGTGGAGGAGCGTGAAATCACCTTGATCCAAAGATTCCTGCTGCATACCAGTCCACTGAACCCTCCAGAGCACAGGGGGCCGGAGATGGGCAGCCTGCCACAGATCAAGAGAAAGAGACAAAGAAAGAAAATGAAAGAAGAAGTGGAAGGTGGTAGTCAAGATCCTTAATCCGAGAGATTGGTTTAAAGCTTAACATCATCTTATGTGTTTCCTGTGTGAGATCAAGTGAGTCGCTCCATGAGGGAGGCCTCTCTTGAATATAAACACAGGATTTACTTTTACATGCCAGTTTCGGGGCCAAGCTTGATTACAGGTTGCCCATGTGTTCCGAGTCAAGCTGGCTGTTTGGGTTTACTGACAGTAGAGAAGAGGACGCTATGGCTGGAATGCTGTGGTGTGAAAAGTGGTGAACACTCCTCCCAGAGAGGACTGATAGCTGGTAGCTCAGCTAGAAGAGGAGATAAAGTAGCTTCTGTCTGTCACATGATTGCATACTATATGCTTTCACATCAGCTGATTGCACACTACTGGAAGTGGACTAAACAGCCATTCCTAAACACAAAAAGTAGGTGACATACATTATCATGGGTTCTTGATCTCTCAAGTGGTATTCGGGTCATGCAGTGCCACCCTGCAGAAGGACTGAGGGAAAAAATGTGCTTTCCAGGACACATTCAACAAATCAAATGCAGGATTGGAGAAATAACTGTTTAGAGCAGCACTGCTACAACAATATCTGTGGCTTTCTTTACACACCATCTCATAATTATATTTTTTTGATGTGTGACTCCCACTTCCTTAATGTTTGAGCAACTCCCACTATCAATCCTTAAGATGTGATTCGAAGTCCTGTGGTGCAACCAGCTCATTTGCACACAACTATGCAGTGAGAGGAGAAAACAAATGGAGCGTCGTTGAAACAGCACAGGAAAAAGAGGGTGTTTCCCACACTCCGTCTTAGGAATGTTTTGGCTAAACTGAAAGCCATCATTCAAACTAAAATGCCAACATTTGAGGAGACAATGACGGGACAGATAGCAACATCCGGGCCTGGTCTCTGGTCGTCTGGGTCTTGAACACAAGAGAGTTTCTCTTCTAGAGTTTGAGCCTCGGTCACTGCTGAATCTCCCCCCTCCTCCATTTAGTCTGTATACAAGTCTGACGTCCGGCAGCTTGCATCCCTTACTCCTAACAGAGCCTCCAAGAACATTGCCCTATTCTCTACCATATACTCAGGAGTAACAGCAGACAGAGGAGGAGGGGAGAGGAAGAGGGTACACTTTAAACAAAAGGGGTTCTATAAGCTGCCAGAACAACGGATTTGGGCTTTACAGGGATAGTATGAGTTTTTTGGAAATAAATATCCTTATTTGCGAAAGTTAGACGAGAGGAACGACACTCCTTTATATCTCTTTAATGTTAATGTAAAAAAACATTTACATTTGACAATTAACAAAGAGATATCCACGTGGTAGCATAGCTAAATACAGGAAATATGGAGAAACAGCTAACCTGGCTCTGTCTGAAGATGATAAAATCTGGCTACCAGCACCTCTTAAGCTCAGAAATGAACACATATTTTGTTGGTTCAATCCACAAATTGTTGTTTTTACACTTAGGCTTTTGTATGGATTAAACAAACAATATGTAACATGTTAATTAGTGAGCTTTATAGGCTAAGTGTTGCAAGGATGAACGGAGCCAGCCTCCTGTTTCCAGGCTTTTTGCTAAGCGTTTTTATTGTCTTTTTTTTTTTTTTTTTTTTTAAATATGAGAGCGGTTATTATCTCATCTAATGTGCTGCCAGAAGATCTCTAAGTTTAGGCATTTCACAAAAATGTAGTTTTCCTAAAAGAAAGTGAATAATTCATTTATAAATCACAATTTTTCATATGTATGAAAAGTTTGGAAGGACACACATTTTTCTATGTGTGGGGTTAGGATGCAACATTTAAGACAAAGGGGAAGCCATAAGCCTTAAATCACAAGCAGCAAGTGACATAAGTTGGATTTTAAGTGGGTGAGCTCACATCCTCTCTATTTCACAAACTTCATGTTGAGAGGGAATCACTTAAATCAGTGGATTAGATGAGATTTGCATCTGCCCTATCTCTCCCTGCATTCCAGACTCTACAAAAGCAGACTATGCATGTAAAGCAAGAGCTATGTTCACAGAGTGTGAACACAACATACGTCTGCAAAAGAGAGAGTTATGTTCTTTGTGTGAGCACACAGCTAGGTTTCCGACTGTTATATAACTCTGCAGTGGGGGCCCCCTCGTTCTGTTCCAGCAGTCGACTCTGAAGTTCCCCTAGCTTTCCTGTTCATTTGCTTCACAACAGACAGATGTCTCAGGGCAGCGCACAAGCCGGGGGGGGGGTTGACTGGGCCTGGGCCAAGAGGCAGCGGCTGCCTGTCACAAGTGAACAAGTGTGTGTGGTCAGAGATTAGGGAAGGAAGGACACAAACAAAAATTCCAGCGGAGGAGCTCCTGTGGCAGCTGTGGCTTTCTGAGTGCGAAGGATGCTGGACAACTGGGGCGACACGATTGGATGACAAGGACAAGTGGGTGTATCCTGGCAGTGGCCAGCTTCCTCTGTGTGATCTTAAATGAGAAGAGTGACAATTCATCAGGGAAAGGATATCCAATAGGAAGACAGAACCCTAGAGCTAGAGAGAGGGCCTTGCAGCTGGCCACTCAGTGACCTTGAATCACACAAAAG